>JAXGGA010006056.1:0-72880 GCA_038373865.1 Uloborus plumipes
CATGTTAAACTGTATGATTATTGATAAATTATTGATTATCCAAAGTGCGTTCAGTTCCAATTACATCAAATAATCGAGGTTCCCCCGTACAACTTTAATAATTTTATAACACATACACACATACATCACAAATAACTTCTTTTTTCAAATAAATACAAAATATTTAACTAATTAAATTTTTGTTCAGTTACCAAAAAAAAAAAAGAAAGAAAAGAAAAACTCTACCATGTATTCTTCGTAAGCAATAAAAAACACCAGTCTTAATGTTCGCAGCTTTGTAAACTGTAGTAACATAACCAAACGTTGATGATTTAGCAGGAGTATCACCAATAGGAGGTTCCAAAGGACATAATTTGTGATAGTTATCGACTTCATTTGGAAGATCTAAATAGACAGATACAAAAAAATATATAGATAGACAGAGATATATACTGGCCCACTATAACAGTATTCTTTAAGAAATAAAATATATCAAGGGAAACAACTTTTGATGTAGAGTTTTGGCACAAAATGGCCAACACATTCAACATTACTATTATACCAGTTGAGTAATCAAATATAATGTTTAATTACTTTACTCTTTGAAAACAATCAGAGAGAAAAATTCAACTAGAAATCTTAACAGACAGAAGAACACTTTTTTGTGACATAGGTACTTCAGAAGCGATACATACTTTGAATATGGTTGTATTATTAAAAAGTAAGTTAATTGACAAAATTAAAATACAGTAGAGTCTCGAAAATCTGAGTCTCAAAAGTCCGAGGTTCCGCTTAATCCGAGGCTCTTTTATTGACATCTTAAGGTCTATCTTCAATAGCTAAAAAGATAATTTGCAGTAAAATCTGAAAATAAGAATCTTTTGCTATTGGAAAATTTTCTTTTGTACTCACAAAGTAGTAAAAAAAGTATTGAGAGGTTAGACGTCAAAGACATTTATCAAGTGTCACGAAATATTCTTTAACTACTAGACATATACTAAGATATGCTTTGGAAATAATAACTCGATATGTAAAACGACTTGAAATTAAGTTTATCTTACTAATGACGGTCTAAAAGTGTTACGTTTCTACTGTTAAGAATTTTTTTCGGATAATCAGAGTTTTCAGTAATCCGAGGTGGCATGAGCCCCAATTACCTTGGATTTTCGAGACTCTACTGTAGCTTGAAAATAATAATAAGCTATGAATCGTTAAAAAGCAAACTCATGCAATTCAGAGCCCAATGAAGAAGAGCATTTTTAGATGTGACAAAGAATGACAAACCAACAAGTCTACAGATATCGTCAACAAAAAAAAAAAAATCCTACACACTGACAGTATTGAGTCATTAGAAAAATAAGTTGACAGTGACAACTTATTTTTCTGATTTGTTGGTGAAGGAAGATTCTATTATGAAAGTGATGGATGTGTTAACACTTGATAAAGAACTGCAGAAAAATAGTATTTAATGACAGCCAAAAGGCTATCATAACCTGCTCTTTTTTAATATGCGCTGAGTTTAATCATTTTTTCTTCTTGGACGTTGTTCATACGTATCAGAATAATTACAAATTAATGAGTTATAACATTGTTGTAAATACTCTGAAAAATTTCAACATGTTAGATTTGCCAGAAGAAGAATACAGAATCGTAAACAAGGATATCATTATGTGTAGCTGTTATTAAGATATGGAAATGCCTTTACTTACTCTTAATTTTTTTATTTAGCATACACAAAGAGAAAGCTCAAAATTATTAAAGTTTTAGAATTAGTCTGACTTTAAAAGAAAATGTCTGCATCATCAAAACAAGTAAGGGAGAATATGGAGCAACAGGACAGTGCTGGACACATGATAAAATAAAATGTTAAAAGCTATTTCTACCTTGTCCATTTGATGTAGCAATATTAGAGTATTGCTGCTACATCTACTTCTACTACACAAGCTCGAAATAATTTTTCACAATTTAATTCAGCATAAATGCAATGCTGCCGCATTCCTTCCGACTTCCCCTTACAGGTGCTACATGCGCTGATATGATAAAAATAGACTTTATTGTAGATTATTGTGGTATCACAACCATTATGCATTTTGTGGAAGGTGTTAGAAAATGTTTACCAGAAATAATTTTTAAAATTCAATAATGATTGCCAGTATTAGTATTAAAAAAATACTTCATTCATAAAATATTTAAATAAAAAATACCTGGATGCTGTTCAGGATTGGCTTCAGCTAGTGTCAAATGCTGCCTGTGTAATATATCCTAAACGGTTTAAGCAAAGAAGATTAAAACTTTCAAAATACCCTGAATTTTGTTAAAAATCTATTGCTCAACATTGATTAATTTTTACTGTAACAAAAGTAAACAATAAAAACAAATAAAATGAATGAATATCAAAGAAAGGAAATATTACTTGAACAAAGGCAGCTTAATTGAATTGTTTATTTCAAAAACCAGTCAACAGAAAAAATGCCTAATTTCAAGAAAAAATTTATAACTTTACATTAAATTATTTAATCACGACCACAACTTTTTACCAAAAAGAAATACTGTCGTCTCCGGTTAATCGGGTAACGGATAAACGAATACCCCGCTTATATGAATAAAATATCTCGGAACCGATGCCAGAGACGTAATGTTAAAGACCCCCGCTTAATCAAATACCCCGTTTAATTGAATAATATTTCTTGGAACCGACAGTATTCGTTTAAGCAGGGCCGACAGTATCTAAATATACATACATTTCAATTTAAAATATTTTAAACTTCACAGATTTTTTTTTAAATAAGGGTAACTATGCATTTTCGAACTATCAGAGCTTGTCTGTTGACTGGTTTTTGAAATAAACGGTTCAACTAATAATTATAACGGATCACAAAAAGTTACAGAATATAAGTGACCGAGCTATCAATCTATGCAAAACAGAAATGCTCTTTGAAAAGCAATACCTTAATTTTATTTATTTTTTTACTTCAATTTTATACCTTTATTTTATTTTTTTTACTCCAATTTTATACCTTAATTTTATTTCAAGGTTTTGTTTCAAAACACAACCCGTTTAAACTGTTAAACAACGAATTACCATTCTAAGTTCATCAGGCAAAAAGAAAGATGGTGCATTGGCTTTAGGTCTCATATGCTCAATATGAGAAGGATTCCCTGGATAAAGGTTGATTTCTGGCATTATAAGAGGAGATATTTCTGGAGGTGTTTCTTCTTGTGAATAAAAATAGGTTGTGCCTCCAACAGACTCCTGTAAATGTAATACAACATCAGCTACTTTATTGGTGAAACAAGAATACGCAAAATGAATTTAAAAAGTAATATAAATCTGCAGGGCCGTAACCAGACCTCAGTTTTGGGGAGGGTTTTACCAAAACCTATTTCTTGTGAAATCTATAATAAAGTCAATGAAATTTGATTTCATGTTCTATATTCTGTTGATTTTTGGTTCAAGAGACATTAAAAGGGTATTAGCATGAAAAATGTAAAAAAAAAAAAAAAAACAACTCATCTTTTCAATGAAGGACTAAAAAAATCTGGATAGATGAGTTTGCTCATATAAGCGCATTCAAAGGAGTTTGGTGCTTACAAATTTGAAGAATTTTGGTGTTTTTAATGGTATTAAAAATTTGAAGGGAAAGGTGTATTGTTAAGAAATAATGGTTGCAATAACTACAGTAAAAATAACTACTTTAGGAAAAACACTGAATTTGTACAATAATTCAATAATGATAATTTCATTTTTCAAATGCAGTTCCAACTTAAATAAGAAAATTAAAAAGAATAGCAATAATACTTTTTCAGTGATAAACTATGAAAAGCATTTTTGTAATAAGTAAAAATAGATAATGTTTAAAAAGTACAAATAAATACGAATAAAAGAGTTTAAAAACTCAGTAAACAGCTGTTTTGGGGCTATAAACTGCAAGCCCCATCATCAGTGCATAAAAATAAAAATAAAAAGACAGGTTCACATGCCATAGACTGACAAGTGAACAGGTTATTCATTAATGATAATATCATTTTTCAAATGCAATTTCAAAGTAAATAAGAAAATAAAAATTAGATAAATATTTTAGTAAATAAGAAAATTAATAATAATTTTTTCAGTGACAAAGTATGAAAAGCATTTTTGTAATAGTTTTGAAAAATTTCAGAGAGGGTTTGAACTCTAAAAACCCACCCTTTAAATACGGTCCTATAAATCTGATAATAAATACGAGTGCAGATGAGTCCCGAATACATGAATAATAAAAGAAGTGCACAAAAAAGGGATTTTTAATGAGCTTACCTGGAACAAAGTGCTTGATTGTAAGTATTGCTCATGAGAAGGGCTTGGAGCAGAAAAGTCTTTGGGACCTGGGGAGCAGGTTCTTTTATTCAAAAGAGGAGACTGCTGAGGTGAGCATCTGGACATTCGATTGCCAACATCTACAAAACAAGAATGTAAGTCATTAATCCAATCTATCGGCATAATTGATGGTGAAAACTTTTATTTGAGATCTTGGTACATTCGCAAATTCTGGGCAATTATTGTTTCATTCAGGAACAAAAAAAATTTACTGTCCAGAATACATTGCTATAAGAGCATATTTTAGAACTTAAACCTGCTGGACTAAAATGATATAGGTAATGTGCATTTGAATTAAAAAGCGATCCAAATAGAACTGAGAAAATAGATCTTAGAAGCAGGTTAGTGATAGCAAGGAAGGGGGGGGGGGGGATAGCCTCCTTATGTGATATTTAATGCAGAGCTGCCAACTTTTGAAAATCTAAATTCATAACTAGAGCTTTGCTTGGGGTGGGGAGTGGGTAGATGGCACATTTAATAACACATGTAACAAATGCAATGAATAATGTACATTTAAATTTACAGTAGGAAAAATAGCAGATTATTTTAAAAAATACTTAATTTTCATTTTTTTCTTTCATTTGTGACTAAAAATTTTTTTTTTTTAAACGAAGATTTGGAGTCTTACAAAGCACAAAAGCAATATTATCTAAGTGATTATAAAATGGATTTTATCTGTAGTGGTTGAACCACTTCTTGGCATTGTAAAAGAAAAAGAAAATCTTATGTTTTGGACACTTTTTTGCAGTGTCGTAGTTCCACGTTACGATTTTTTTTGTAGCAGTTGGCAGATCTGTATTTATGTCTGACAATTCTCTAAACACTGAAATTTAAATTCTAATTACAATAACATTTTCAAAAATTATTTGAGTGTTTATTTGCATGCATTCAACAGTACTAACCAATGGATCCTATTCATGTTTCGTCATTGCCGGTATTGACCAAGCCTAGCAGACGAAATTCCGGTTCTCTGGCGTCTATTAACAAGCGTATATTTGCAGCATAAAAACTCTTATTTCTATTCAAAATATAAGTGTTTGGAAGTTTAAGAATGATAAAACAGAATGAAGAATGACTCGTTTGGAGCCGAATATTCTCTTAATGTGTGTATTTTACTCATATAACCCATTTATGCCCAGTAGCCTAAAAACAGAACGCTTGTTAGTGACTGCATACAAAACCCTGTAATGGGTATATTATTTTACTAAAGCTGTTTTTCACAAGTTAAACAGTCCTTCTTGAGAAAACCAGTTAGAGCCATTACTTGGACATCAGAGTTTAATTACTGACAGCTATTTTCAGACAAATCAGTCAAGCAACGATCCAGCATGGGTAGCCACAGAAAAGAAAATATTTTTTGCGAACTTATTTTTCATAAAGTTAAACTATTTTAAAATTATTTGCTTAAAGTTGATTATAGATGACTTCTGTAAGGTTACTTTGCAAAAGTAAAGTAAAGTACGGTCGTATTTCGCTGACATATCTGCAAAATATCCCAGAAACAGGATGTTAAATAACTTAATAAATATGGCAACGGCGAACTATTTTAAGCCTAAAATGTATGTAAACCATTCCAAGTAAGAATTTTAAGCAGATAAAAATTGGAAAAAATTGTTAAAAAAAACTGGGGCATAAATGGGTTAAAGTGTTGCTCATCATAGGAAAATGGGTAATTACAGTATATACTCGCGTATAGGTCGATCTCGCGTATAAGTCGACCCCGCTACTTTTTAAAGGAAAATCGGGAAAAAATCGAAAACCCGCGTATAAGTCGAGACCGCATTTTCTGAAACGATCGGGAACGTTTTGCCGCGATTTTTGAGTGTAAATGTATAGCAAAGAAGGAAAATGAAATGCACTGAACATTCTTGTGTTAAAAATAGCACGATTGTTATTCTTTTTCACAAAAAGGGTTCGTTTTTGCGATCGCGATTTTTGTCAAGGGTTCGATTTTACGATCGCGGTTTTTGTAAGGGTACGATTTTGCGGTTAATTTTTGCTATCAGTTGCTTTTATTTTGCATTATTATCAATAAAATTTTGCGATGTAGCCGTATTACAGTCTGTTTCAAAAAGATAAACGCCATCAATCGGAAAATTCGCGAATACGGCAATTCCCGCACTTTTCATGTCGTCGGTCATTTATTGTATATTTTTTTCTTTATTTCACAATGAAACCATGCAAACATACAGTAGAATGTATGAGTATTTACTTCTTTAGCGTCTGTTTAAAATGAGTGCACTGAATCGTAAAAATCTTCTCGTTTTGAGTGTTTTTTTTTCTCAAAAGTTGTTCGGGAAAAATTTTCGGAAATTCTGCCCCGCGTATAAGTTGACCCCCTAACTTTCAACTTCATTTTTTTGACTAAATTTCTCGATTTATATGCGAGTATATACGGTAGTGTTTGTTTTCTTTCTCCATCACTTTTCTCAAGATTTTCCAGCAATCCTAAGCCGATATAGACCCTAAGCATGTTCAATATGTTTATAAATGCTAGTTGTTATTAAATAAAACTAATTTATTTAGCACTACTACACACTTGATGAAAATACCCGCAAATGAAAAGTTAAATGGACCGTTGCTAAACCGTGAATAGAGTCCATTAGAAATGTTGTACAGTATTCTGTACAGAAAAAGGAGAACTAAAACAATAATACAATTCTAGTAATAAAATTTACATGCAAAACTACAAAATCTATTGAAATCAGTAAGCATTTTATCTATATAAAAATAACAGAATATCTTTACTTGCCTACATTAAAGTGTCCAAATGGTGTGCTAACCAATTGAGGATGTTGTACAGAATATTGAGAAAAAGAAGGAGAACTCAAACTATGAGTCATACGACCTATAACAGAATTGCCAAACTGTCCAACTTCTGAATTTAAGCTCTAAAATAAGAATAAAAATATTATTTGAATTATGATTCACAAGGAAAATATGGGTAATTGAAACTTATTGAAAAGTAAACAAACATACAGAATAAGCAGGGTTCTATCTAATATCTTTAAACGAGCAATTCTTGTATATATATATATATATTTATTTTTCGGATCTCGAAAACGGCTCTAACGATTTCGATAAAATTTTGTATTTAGATAGAGTTTTGGTTTATGAGTTCATCTACGTCGGCGTATTTTCTGTAAAAACGCGAGTTTTCCCAAAAAACCCCGTTTTCTTTGTGCCTTCATTGAAAGTTTGAAAAGCTTTTATTACGCCATTTTCTTTATGAGTACTTTCTTTCTTACTGTTTCCGTGGCGACCACGTTTTGTTTAACAATTGGATTCATATTTAATCACATCAGCGCAAGCTCAAATTATGGTATTTGGCAACGTTAAATTGTTATTGTTTTTGAAATGTTAAAGCAAGGCTTCACTAGATAACAGGCTGTTTCATTTATTCAAAATGCATGGGATAAAAGCAGTGGTAATTGTCCACCGACATCTATTGCATTGTATGGTAACTTACATTATATAAAAATCAGATTACTTTTTACTTTTCAAGTGCGATTTCAAAATTGAGTATAAAAGTGTTATAGTTTTAAAATACTTTTTTTCCTCCTCAAGAGTGTTTAGTAAGATATTTCAGGTAAAAAATCAATAAATATGAAACTCAATTTTCTTAAAATATTAAGTTTCGAAACAAAGTTACATCTATCTAATATCTTTAGACGAGCAATTCTTGTACATATATATTTCGGATCTCGAAAACGCCTCTAACGATTTTGTTAAATTTTGTAAGAAGATAGAGTTTTGGTTTTTGAGTTCATCTACATCGGCGTTTTTTCTGCAAAAACGCGAGTTTTCACGTAAAACCCCGTTTTTTGTGCCTTCATTAAAAGTTTAACGAGCTTTCTTTCGCCATTTTCTTTATGATTACTCTTATTGTTACTGTTTCATAACAACCACATTTCATTATAACAATGCATTTCATATTTGATCACATCAGCGTAAATTAAAATTTTTATGGTATTTGGCAAACGAGTTTTGGCAACACGTTAGAATGATTGTTTTTGAAATTTAAAAGAGTTCGATCAAAATAAAGTTAGAATTGGGTGTGGGCCGCGGTAGTCCGATCGGTTAGTCGTCGGATTCGTAACCGGAGGGTCCCGGGCCGATCATATAGAGAAAGCCCAGCCGATCAAAGATCCACCGTCTTCATTAATGATGGCTGGGGGACGTTAAAAATGTTCGTGGACATAAAATCCTCCAAGTGAAACGATACCTCTGGGGGATGCTGGGCCAAGGGTTTGCTCGGCCCTAGGGCCTGGTTCAAAAACGAACAGTGCGCTCTTCAGGGCCCCATCCCGGTTAAACCACGAGTTGTGGTATGTACGGAGGGAACCTTGAAGTGTGAAGTGAAGTGAAAGTCAAAACCAACTGGAACCAAATGCGTACTGGAGAACAGGGACTCTGCATCCATTCTCATCAACCTCTCCCCCGTCTTCGGCGCCAAATGAAATGAAATTGGGTGTGATTTTACGGTGAGCATGGATTAAATAAGGTTGTGTTTTTTAAAACAAATTACGGCTGTTTTAAATGCGTAATTGCAACCAAAATCTTAAAAATGTTTTTCAAGTTTATCTAAATAAGTACTTCGCATTTTAGAAAAAAACAGAGTTTACAAACCTCTTTTTTTTTTAACCGAGTGGGCTCGGTCCCCTGGTACTATTAATAAAAAGTGTACATGTTACATAAAAACATTTAAATTTAAAGGAATAAAAAATAGCATAGTTTTGTGAAATATTTGATAACATCTAATTACTGTAAACTTAATTAGTACCAGCATAAAGTTGAAAGCCAAGATTAGTGATTTATATTGGAACAATAAAACCAAAAGTAAAAATATGTTTAGTTTTAAAGAACTCTTGTCAATTAAGTAACAAAATTATCACAATTACATAACAATCAAAGAAGTGCTAACTGTACTCTGGAACATTAAATTTTGGTACGGACTTAAAAAGTTTTAATAATATCTTTTAAATGGAAATATTCCAAGTACAAAGGGCATTCCATAAAAACTGAGAGTTATTGTTTTACGAAGTGGGAACACGGCAAAACTAAAAATAGAAGTGCAGACGATTTTTTTAAACTGTTAACCATATATTTATACAAATTTCTAAATGAAGCAGACACCTTTATTTTCCTACATCCATGCTTGTTTAAATAACTTTTATTTGCCCTACAGAAATAGAATTGAGTAATTCAGAGTTAAAAAATAAAGTGAGTTGTGCATAAATTTTTGCTACCATTTAGGCAGCTCCAAAAACAGTTAAGTTAATCAAAGAAGCTTACAAAGACAAATGTTTTGGTGAGTGGCAATTGGTGAGTCTATGAGGCCTAGGAAATAATTCTGCAGACAAACTGTCTTTCTTAAAATCACCATGCCATCTAAAATCGTAGACTCACCAAGCATTTGTCTTTGTAAGCTTCTTTGATTAGCTTAACTGTTTCTGGAGCTGCCCAAATGGTAGCAAAAATTTTAATGGCACAACTTATTTCATTTTTTTTCGAAACTCTGAATCACTCATCTCCATTTCTGGAGGGCAGAGTTGAAAAAACCTGCTTTTTTTTTTTTTGAAAAAGTCTAGCCCGCCTGGGTTTTTGCTCAAAAACTCGGGCTTTTTCAAGAATGATTGCAATATCATTCTCAATTCCAACATTATACACCTACTTTTACTTTCCATAGAATCGGGGAAGGCCTGAAGGGTGGTCACCGTGACCTCCTAAAAAAGTTCTTCGACAAATTTGGAAAAAAAATTGTAATATTGAATTTTTAAAGTTGATATTATATTTTAAATTTATACTGAACTAAATTTATAAATTTGAATAATTATTTTAATCTTCTAATGATTAAAAAAAAAGTGAAATCCACATGCAGTTTATTTTTAATACCTAATAAACTATAAGGAAAGGTTGATGGGCAATTTCTAGCGCAGGTACTGACCAAGACTAAATATTATAACTAAATTGATCAATACCGATTTCTAGGCTTAGTATGGATCAAAGTATTTTTAATATTTAGTTTGTTGCTGAAATAAATGTTTTCAACCTACTTATATTAAAAACTGAGTATCTTTCTAACTATCTTTCTATCTATCTTTCTTTCTATCTATGTCACGCTTCTTTCTCCTGAACGCCACTGAACTGAAAGTCGAACCAGGTACCGATAGATAGGTAATTTTTCAGGCTTCATTAGTTTCAATTTATATAATTATACGATTTTAATTAGCGAAGATATCAATTAATAAGTAGTCAAATTTAAAGCGATTAAGCCTAATAAATGATTAAATATGAAATCCATTGTTGAAACGTGGTTGCTATGAAACAGTGATAACAATGATAATGAGAATTTTGAATAAAGGCTTAACTAAATCAAACACGAAACTCATAAGCGGGCCACTTACGTAGTATTTTTATCGCTAGCTACTTGTAATATTTTGAAACATTCATTTGTTGAAAAGCCATCTACTTATATTAAAAACTGAGTATCTATGTCTGCTCTTTTAATTTGAGCGAGCTGAACTTACTGAAACTTTCCTCACCATCTTGAAGGCGCGAAGCATCTCAATAATTCGAATGATTTTTTTAAATAGGAAAAAAGTAAAGGCGTGAAGCGCCTGTTAACGAGCCGCCTTGGCGAGGAGTAGTTTCTTGAAATTTTGCTCACTACTTTCAGGGCACGAAGTGCCCGTGTGTGGGGGCCACGTGCGTGGTATGTCTTGAAATCGAATGAACATTAAATTACATCAAATAATATAACTTCAGAATGAGGTAAAAGTTAGAGAAGGGGGACGTTATGCATCAACATGCCGCAGGAAGCTAATCTAGCTGCCCTGGCAGCTAGTATGTAATAAATTTTGAAAAAACCCACTTTACCAACATAGTGGGTTTCTTCAAAGGGGCCCACCCGAAAAAACCCGTGCGGGGTTTTGGGGCTGGGCTAACTTTGGCAAACCCTGCTAGAGAGCAAATAAAATAGCTCTTTAAACAAGCACGGAACTAGGAAAATAAAATCATCTGCTTTGTTTAGAATTATGTATAAAGTAATATTTAGATATTGTCAAAAGCCCATATATTTGCTTTCCAACTCTGCCTTCTTGCCCCCTATATATATTCAATATATATTCAATATCACAATACATATTGTGATATTTGAAGTAGTGTAAACATTTCTGAATACCAAATTAAGCTGAGGCTATAATTTTACACTGCTTCCTTAAACTCTCAATAAATAAGACGTGATAAGTAAATGCATTTTTAAAAGCAGATAAAGTATGCAAATGGTGAAGAAAAAAATGTTGAGTAAAAATTTGAAAGAACTGTAGGAATAATTAATAATTATAACTGACATAATAGCCCTAATTTTGAATAAAAAATTAAAGTAAGAAAAAGAAATATATATATCTCTATCTCATTGGCTTAGTACAATTCACATATTTTTAGAACATTTGCCTAAGTTTACTAGATCTGTTGTATACTACGATTCCCGAATTTTAATGCTATACCAAACATCCTTCTCAACATTTTAAATCCATTTAATTTTTCAAAATCTTTTTTGAACCAAAAACAAAGTTTCAAAAAAAATGATAATACTTTTTTAAAAATGCTCATGGTTTTAACTGATTCAGATGCAACAGGATTCACATTTTTGAATAGGTTGACATGAAATGATGAGCCTACAAGTAACCTAAAAACAAAAGAAAATTAAGCAAGGTGCAAACTAATGGTAAGAATAAAATTATCGCTATCCAAGAGGTGAATTTGCACAGTAAACTAACATGAACGAGTTTTATAGAAGCGGATGCAAACAGATTGCGAAATTCGCAAATAATCGAGCTTAGAAACGTAAGAAACAACTAAACACCGCAAATTTTCACAGGCAGGTTCTGTTTTATTCAGGTAGAATGGTGAAATAGCTGTTTTAAAGATTAAATCGTTCGTTTTTAAGAGGAAGAATTTTAAGTCTGTCCAAAAATTAAAAATAGTGCGAAAAATGCGTTTTTAATGAAAAATTTTGTAAAATGTCTATTTATCCCACTAAATATCTAGGGAAACGTACAGGTAACAGTTTGAAAAAGTCACTTGCACTTCTATTTTTGTAGTTACGCAGTGTTCTTACTTCATAAAAAAATAACTCTTGGTACTTTTGGAATGCTGTTTTTACAAGTAGTACTAAAAATGTTCAATATTACAATGAAAAAATATGTTTTTATGTTTTGATACAAACTATAAATTTAATTACCTTTCCAAGATCAACTGAGAGAGAATTTGGTTCAGTTGTAGATAGAGAAGAAGTATCACCAAAGAAGTTCCCATCCTCGATAGGATTTGGCATCGACTAAAAAGCAATAAAACTAAAAATTACACAAATTATTGTACCAATTTATAAATTTAAACAAAATAAAAACAATTGTTACATATAAAAAGAAAATGGGAACTAGTAGCTAATGGGAACTATTAGAACTTTTTCTCATTTTATTGTTGTCTAAAGATTTTAAGGCTTAGCTTTCAGGGCATTAGACAAGATTCTTACTTATAAGTAAGAGAATATGGGGCACACTGAAATAGTTAAGATAACTTACTTTTTTCAAAATAAACAAATTGGTAATATGTTCTGAAAATTACACTACATAAACAAAAAGCAATGTATTAAAAAAAAAACTCACTCATAATCTTTAATTTTTAGCAGTAAATTTGTAAGTTAAAAAAAAAAAAGGTTGCAATTTTCAAAAATTTTTATTTTATGCGGCAACCTAAATAACGAAGTATTTTGCCAATGAAATGTTTTCTATTCGTAAGAAAAGCAGTCGAAAACTTTGTACAATTAATGAAGTTAAAAATGCAAGACCACGTGTCCAAAAGTACAAATAAAATGTTTAAAAAGAGTTAGAAAACTCTAGCAATAGCTATTTCGGGGCTATACATTTCTCGCATTCCTGGTTCACTTGACTGGTGTCAGTAAACCATCATCTTTTAGCACTGATAATAGCCCCGAAATAGCTATTTGCTAGAGTTTTCTAACTCTTTTTAAACATTTTATTTGTACTTTTGGACACGTCTTGCATTTTTAACTTCAAATGTTTTCTATTTGATCATTAAAAATATTTTTGGTCAAGTAAAGAGTGAATTAATAAATGAATAGATGACACAATAAACAAAAAAATAAATAAATTAATGTGTGTGAAAAAATACATGAGGGAATAAAATAGTAATTGAATATAAAATAAATGAAAGAATAAATAAATTTGCAAATTATTAAATGAAGGAATGTTCATGAATAAAAAATGAATATGTAATTGATTTAATAAAGGATTGAATGAGTATGGGAAATTAACTATTTTGCTTTGCTCTGTATGTACTTGACTAATTGCATAAAACATTTACATATATAATATTATATAAAAAAATTGTGTGCTACATATGAGTCTCAACTAATATTTAAAAGGTTATTAAAAAGAGCTTTATCAGTTTAAAATAACCAAAATAATTTTGACTTGCAACAAAACATTACAATATGAGTATTAACTTTTAAAAATTGTCTGTATTACCACATGCATCTTTAGAGACAATTTTTCCTGACTGGAATTGACCTGCATTACTACATAGCAAAAATATTACCAGATAAGTGAGGCTAAAAAGAGTATAAATATTTCACCATTCAAAATTCCCCAACTATTGAAAAATATTATATACTAGTTGAACTCGTGCAGGACTTCTGCTCTCTATTAAAGCTGCCCTGTACTGCGTACTATTAAGGCTGCGGTTAATGCAAATTTCTGCTGTCCTCCTTAACTCCAGAGTTGCAAATAGCATGGAGAAGCCAAAGCGTCTCTCGTAGGTGATAGTTATAGTGCCGCTAAACAGTTTGCTTTTTGTAACATGCATCATTTTACTTTGCCTATGAAAGTTGTGGCTTTTCAAAAGGCTTTTGAATTTAATAATTCACTTTTTTTTTGAATACTTTCAAAAAAAAAAAGTTAATGTTACGTCGTAAGTTTTTCTTTTTGTTTAATTAAAAAAAAAATAATAATAAAATGAAAGTAATAGCAATCAGCAAACACTTCAAATAACTTTGTCCAACAGCAGGTTTCTTTGCTTTGGTTTAAAAATAAATTAATTGTTGCAATGTGGACAAAAGAAATAAAGGCTTGTTTTAAAAACAACCGAATAAGAGAAATTCTATAAAGATTCTTTTTTTGTATAGTTCTCTTAAAGAACCAGACTTTTTTTTTTAAAAATATGTATTAAGAATTTAATATGTCACAACAACTATTTTATTTACAAAATGAAGAATACCAGTCATACATTCAAGTAAGTTTGCAGCTTAGACTCTGGTGGTACAGAAGATGTGGAAGAAAACGTTTGAAACATATGCTCCATTATGTTAGCTTCATCAAGCAAAATATGCTCTTTCTGTTACAATTACTTCTTTTCCATCCTACAAAGAAAAGAAACAAATGAGAAAATGAGAGCATAAAACCTTAAAGCAGACCTTTAAGGGGTCACATTACCTTAAAAATGATCAAACCAAAAAAATTTTAACTGTATTTTAAAGGTAAAAGTTATTTCAAACAAACGGAACAAAGTTTATGGCATTAGCTGAAATATTTAAAAATTAATGAGTGACTTTAGTTTAAGCACGCCAACTGTTCTAATTGAGAAGCAAAATTTTAGAGTATTTCTTCTTGATGATCAGTTTTTTGTGTTTCCATGTTACTGTTATCACTAAGGATTTCTTTTAAATTTAATATGCAGATTTAAAAGAATCTTTTTTGCACTCCGGTTAATATATTTAACAAAACTGTACATTGAATAAGCTTTAATACATTACTAAAATTTTTGCAGCTTGTTATACTTCTAAAAACAAAATTTTCTACGAAATTCTTATGATTTTTTACATAAAAGATCAGAAATTATTTTCTAATCCAACATAAGAAAATGAATGCACAGATTTTTAGAAGTGATTCTTGTGATCATTTAGCAAAACAAAATTTTGAAATAATTGCGAAAACATAAATGCCTTAAGGGTTTTTAAGAAATTTCTTAATTTTTTCTAATTTTCAAAAAAAAAAAAAAAAAAAGAGGGCAGTAGTTTTAAAGTTTGAAAAAAAATTATTCATCGGTAAATAAGTGTACAAACAGAGGTTTCGAAGCATTACATCTTTCACATCAATTTAAGAAAACTATTAAAAAGGTTCTGTGACCCTCTCACATAAAAAATTGGCAAATATTTATAGTTTCTGTAGTAGAATCCTGTCATAAAGATCAGAGTCAGAAATAAGCCATCGTTAATCGGGTAAAATTGATTTGATGCCGAGATCAAATCCTAGGTACAAAATTTGAAACAAAAGTTTTGTTTTAAACTTTACAAAAACATCACATTGAAGCTTTTCTTTTCTGTGAATCATTGTGAATAACATCAATGATTGGCTTGATCGATAAAGTTGTTAAAGTAATTTTAAAATGCAATCATTTTTTTTATAATGTTCTCTTTTGTAAATTTTACAAATATGCTATTAGCTGTACACAAAATTCTGCAGTACGTTTTATAAAAAAAATTTAGATTTGAATACATGTATTTGATTTGATACTTAAGAAATTCACTAACTTGTATTAGGCACCATCATGACGCCTAGATTTAAATTCTTATTTCTAACACTCATAAGGATTTTGACAGAGGTGTCTAAAATCAAGTGCTAATTAAACAGTAAAAGCTTGAGGTCAGGATAAAAAGAGTCCTGCTGTGGACAGTACATATAAAAATTAATTAAAAAAATTGGTTTAAATTACATAGTTACTTCAGAACTTACCACACTTTATGCCTAAAAGTCACCCACATTAAAAATATCTTCTTAAAGGACAAAATATATTACAGTTACACCACTTCTTAGCAATACTGAAGCATGTCAAGATCCTGAAACAAAGTAAGACAATCAATTTAAAATGCATGTAGCTATAACAAAACCCCTTATTGGCTATCTTGTTATAGATCAATTCAAATTTAAAGTCTAAAACTTAAAGTAAAGTAAAAATTAAAAACTGCTGCACAACTTTTCTGTTCTAATAATTCTAATTTGTGTAATGTGAATAGCTTATACCAAAAATTTTTCAAGTCATTTTACTTCAAATTTCCAGATAGAAAAAAAACTTGATGAGTGAAGAGAGTCATTACTTTTCTCTTTATTTCCTTGCATGAATGATTAGTTTTAAGATCTCAAAATAGAAACTATCCAGATGTTACATTCCAATTATCTATGGCAGGGCTCTCCAACCTACGGCCCGCGGGCCGGAGCCAGCCCGCGGAAAAAATCTGTTTTTTCAATTTTTTCCCCTTTAAAAAAAAAAACATTTTTTTGATTAAATTAATCAGAACAGTGACGATCTCATAGTGAATACGTCAAATAATAAATAAAAATTTATTCAAACTTTAATGCAAAGCTTTTTAATATTATTTTAAATTTCTTTCGACGATAATACCCATCTCTCTTTGTTGGTCTTTCCGAGAACAAATCTCTTTTCTCTGCTTCACATTCTCCAGTTAGTGTGCATTGGGCATTTCTTGTCCCCATAGCAAACCTGTGCGCACTCCTTCTGTCTTTGGCCAGCACTGATGTCATCATTTCTATAGTCCGACTGTCTGTCCAATTTGTTTGATATTTGTTTGTGGTGTGAACAGAGAATTTAAATTCACAGAAGAATTGGCTGATCTTCACTCTATGGAGAGCAATGTGACCGGAGACAAAATTTTCAGTAAAGTAAGTGAGACCATTTCTGATCTCGGGCTTGATTTCGCACGTCTAAGAGGTGTAGCTACAGATGGAGGAAAAAATATGTCTGGCACAAAAATTGGAGTAGTTGGAAACATATGTTATTCTGTGAAGACAGCTGGAGGAATTAAATCCAAGTTTTTTCACTGTATTATCCATCAACAAGCGTTGTGCGGGAAACACATGGATGTAGCTGAAGTAATGGATGTAGTTGTGAAAACAGTTAACTTTATTAGATCCAGTTCTCTTAAACATCGCCAATTCATCATAATATACTTTCATTTTACAGTTCTCTCCCGGAAAAAGACTAAGAACATAAAAAATCACGCTCGAGTTATGTTTTCTCTTTTTGGGTCTACCTACAAGTGTGAGCAGACATTTTCAAAAATGAAGTATGTTAAATCTAAGTACAGATCCTCTTTCTCAAATGAACATTTAAAATCAACTTTAATGAACGCGAACTACAAAGTTTGACCCTAAATGGACTGAAATTTTAAGAGGCAAACAAATGCAATCTCATTAAAAATTGTCCTAAGCGTTGCACTTGCTCAGTCCTCATTTATTGTTAAGTTTCTTATCATCATTAATACATAAAATTAATTTAATAAAAATGTAGTACATTGCAAGGATTCAGTTTTTAGTCTCGTTTGGCTTTTTTTTTTTTTTGAACTCCTTTTGGAGAGCAAAGTACATTTTGTGGGAAAAAATGACTTTCACTTCAGTTTTCTGAACTGCTCTCTAAATTTTACGAGCTTCCGTAATGTTACAAAAAAGCCATCTGAACTGAACTATTTTTGGAACGTTGGCCCGCCTCGCTTCCAAAAATTTTCAATTTGGCCCCCGAGTGAAAAAGGTTGGAGACCCCTGATCTATGGTAGAATATTTTTAAGTCTCAAAAATAGGAACAGATAAAATTTTGCATTCAAATAGTATTGTCACTATAAAAAAAGCACTGGAACGTTGGTTCTGGCTTGTGAACCATTCTTTTTTGTGGATTGACAAAGAGAGTTTTATTTGATAGCCTTGAAACAGCTGTTTGCTGACTTTTTAACTTTTTTCAAATGTTTTTATTTGTACTTTTATACACCCTTTTTTATTTTACCCATTTTGTAGTTATAGCTTTAAGAAAATATAAACTAATCTAGCCATGCATGCAGTTTAACAATACGTGACAAATTTGTGGGGACATGCTTTCTCAGATGATACACTTAAGTATGTTCGGGGAAAAGCTGGACTGAAAGTAAACAAAGAAATTGGCAGAATGTTTGTCACTACGCTATTTTTGGGGATTTCCTCGAGACAAGTAGGGTAGATGCTCCAGTTATGGCCACTGCACCGGTTATGGCCACTTCCTGTCAATTTCTCAAATATTTAACTTTTTATATTTATATAACCAATCAGGTACAATTTTATTGCAAAAACAAACCCTTCTTTATTATTTGCAACCTCATTTGTTCGTTTTTTTAGAACATGTGACTTTCAAGAAAAATAAATATTTTAGAATGTGTTTTTTGCTCATAGCTGTTAAGATTTTTGTTAAGGAACAAGGATTTTCTACTCCTTTAAAATCTGACTTGAAGAAACAGAAATTGTTCTCAAAACTGATTGACATTTGCTTGTATGAGCTAAGCTTTTGTTCTATTTTGATTTTACATTAAAAATAGTTTTTTTTAATATTTAATAGAGGGTGGCCATAACTGGAGCACGAAATCTATTACATGTACCAGTTATGGCCACATAGTTCATCATTTAAATTGTTTGCAAATAAAATAACTTGAAGTATGGGTGACTCTCCAAATTACTAACAATATCATGTGTCCAAAAGATAACACAAAAATCATTTGACTTACAAAGTTTTTTTATTTGTCACAAATACTTTTTCCGATGTTATCCGACTCAAATTAAAGTTATCCTTCATTTATTTTTTCCTAGAATAATTCTACCTATACTGTGTAATTGAGTTAAGAGGTTAGAAGAGAAAAATAATGTTCTTGACCTTAAATATAATTCTGGGCCTAGCCAGCAGGCCTTCAATGATAAAAATATCACTATCCTGCCAAAAAAAAAAAAAAAAGGCAACTCTCTCCTGGCTTTATTTTTAAAGCGCTGCTAATCCAGTGGAATAGAAGGATTTATTTCCAAAACATTAGTTTAAAAATAAAGATCATGATTTTAAAAAAAGCTAAAATTGGCAGAGGATAAATTAAAAAAATGCAGCAGACTTGCACGTTTTTAACTCTAATGTGAATCATAGTCTAACATGAATAGATGTAAATTATTCCTGATATAAACAATTCTTTTTTATGGCCTGGTGATCAACCTGTTGCAGCTGGGGGAAAAAAAAGAAGCTTTTAAGGAGTACCTAGTGTAATTACCTTTGATCAAGGCAAAATATTCTTAGAAATGAAAGAGAAAAAAAAACTGCACAAAATAAAACATCTGAGAAGGCCCCTTACTTACAAGTGACTTAAAAAAAAAACTAACATTTAGTTTTATCCTATAGTTGACTTAAAAATAATATATTTACATACAAATAATACATTACATTACATTATAGTACTTAAATTTTTTCTTGAGTTTCTAAACATATTTTTAAAGAAATTATATTGATGTGGCCATAACTGGTAAATGAATGTGGCCATAACTGGTGCAGAGGTGGCCATAACTGGTACAAATTGGGAAAAAATGTTTGGCAATTTTTAACTCAAAATCTAAAATGTTCTATCCCAATATTTTAACATGGTTACATAGCCAAGTAAATGTACTAAATAATGATATTTACATGAATAAATACACTGCAGTTAGTCATTTACTATAAATTTTCTTTTCCAAACTTTCTCTAAAAGTGGCCATAACTGGAGCATCTACCCTAAAACAAAGTTAACCAATAGGATTCATATTCGGCCTCTGTTTGGCACAATTTTTTTGTGTTCAAGCCAAAAAGTGACTGATGAAGCCTAACGGCTCAATTCTTCGTTTACATCTAGTCTAGCTATTGTGCAAATGAACTGTATGGAGTCTACTTTCTACATGCATAAAATTATCATTTTCTGAAAAAGTACAGACAGGACAGCCTGAATATTTAATGAAGGTTTTTAAAAAAATTTATAATTAGTACATTGTATGAAATTATTTGCTATTATTTTAGCTAATAATAAAACATTTGGATGATTGATTATATGAAATCAAATGCTCATAAAATATCACGAAAAAATTAAAACACAGAAGTAAAATTGATTTATATTCATTGATCATATGATTTTTAAGAATGAAAATAGCAGGAAAAATATCATTTAATTAGTCGAAAGAATCGGACAATAGGATTCATGATATATTGATTATTATTAAAACTACATACGAATACATCCAAGAAAAAATCCCCTGCGGACTGCAGCCACAGGAGGTTTAAGAAAATGAAGAACTCCTATTATTTCTTGACTGCAAAGAAAAAAGAAGTTAAAGTGTCATCAATAATAGAGTTACCAAATTTCTTGATAAACCCTCATTTCAATAAAGAATTATTAACTGAAAAAAAGTTCATACTTTTTTCTTCCATTTTTTGTATTTCCTATATGAAATTTTTCCAATTTTCATTTGGAAAAAAAAAATGCTAACACACAAAAAAAGATAAATCTTTCAAATGCTATGCAAAATAACTTAAATGGAAAATAGGGAAAGCTTATTGAATAAAAACTGGTTGAAAAAATAATGCTTCAGATACCTCATTGTTGTCCCCTTAATTAGTAATATTTGGCTGTTGAAAATATACTTGCATAAGGTTTCCCGTTAAAACCACAAAATATATGAGATATCGGAAAGTAAAATTCAAATATACTTATGAGATTGTAATAATTTTCTAGAAAAACGAATTATACCTGAAAATAGTAAATATTCAGCATTCTTCAATAATAGGCCACAAGATTGCTCCAGATCAAGATCGTATACCTTATTTGAAAATGGGAGAAAAAGTTTTTTAGTATTATACAACTTAGAAGAATTTAATAATAAACTCCAGTTTTTCGCATTCCTTGCGAGTTAAAACTTACACAAAGAAAAGACAACAGACAGTTTCTTAAAATTTAAATACCACAAGCCAATGACATTTATTTACTAGTTTTTACACAATAAAGACTTAGTTTACACATTAGCATGAACAACAAAAGCGTCGACGTAAAGCTTACGTTATCATCTTTTTGAATTATGTACAGGGAGCTTTGTTTATTATACACAAGGTTTGTGTACACTTTAAAATCATAAAGCATGTATAAATCTCGATAAAATAGTAAATAAAAAACAACTCTTCCACAAAACGTTTTTAAAAATTTTAAAATATGAAGCTTTGAAATGTTGTTATTGAGAGAGATATAAAAACTGCATTCGTATATTTAAAATACAAATCATGAAACATTTGTACACGAAAATCCTCATCTCTATAAACAGTTGTGCGAAGCAGAGCGCAGAGCAGACAAGCTATTTGTTGCCAATTCAATGCCAATCAACAAAAGTTGGCGCCCCAATATCGCTGGACGAATATTTGGAGCGCAGAATGGGTGGTCGACCAATGCCCACTAGAAAGGTTTTCTTTTTTTTTTCTCAATTTTTTTAATGCAGCTCTTAAAGAAATGATTTAAAACTTCAAGCAACATAAAAAATTATTAATTAAGTGTTGGTAAGCTTGATCTAAAGGGTTTCTCCCTAGGAGAAAAAATATAGAGGAAATTAGGAGTAAAAGGTTTGAAAGTAGGGACGCCGAAAGAAGAGGAGTCCGAGATCTTGGCCTCGATAGGTGGCAGCACCACCACCACACTAGTTCTGATACTTTTTTTTTTCATGTTCCTAATTTTAAGAAAATATCTATAATTTTCTTGTTAGTTAACTAATGTTCTCACAATTTTTCCTTCCCTTTTGTCCTGAGACTTTTATGCTGGAACAATCCGTGGATTAAGTCCGTCAGCTTAACTTTGCTTTTCTGGGAGAATGTTCCTTAGTTCTCATGGTTGTGGATAGCGAGTTTTCTCCAAATTTCGAGAACTCTGTTTTTAAGTTTCATATTTGAGAGTAAAATAAATTCAATATTTAAATTTTTATGGTATCCATGTCACATGACCCTTTTATTACTGCGTGCGTTTCGCGGAACCGGTGCAAAGCGAAACGCCATTCTCGTAGGCTACGGCATACTACGTATTGTATAGTTCAGGTTAGTTCAGATTTGGGCTGTGAATGTTGGTTCAATCGGGTGGTGTGGGATATTTCCTTTATTTATTTATTTTAGCCAAGGAGTACGCATGGTTGTTGGTTTGCATGCAATGGTTCTTGAACTTTAAGGATGGATAAAATAAAAATTAACAATCAGGTAAAGGTTATAATGTCCATCATTTCAATTGCTATGATTTTTACTATTTTCTGAAAAATGTTGACTTTTAGTTTTTCACATGCTTTTACTCTAATTTATTTTTTCTCCCCCAAAATTTGATGAATGATAAAGATCGTACAGATGAGAAAATATGTGAAACAAGCAAAGGTTCATGTCATAAATCGATTGGTCAAAGAGGTAAAGTTGCTACAAAATCGCAAGTGAGTATCCAAATGAAACATTGTTTTGATTTAAGTTAGTTGAAATTATTTTTAGACTTTTAAAATTCAGATAACCAGCAATTAATCTCTAATTTCCATCAATCTGAGAAACTTTGGGATCCATTTATAAATCTGTTTAAATTGCTTGTATAGTAAGTTGGCTACAAATCATCAACTTTCATTTTAGACAACTTTCCTATGAAATGTACTATGTTTTCCTCTATTCAATCTCCTTCATTAAGAGATCAGATATACTTTAGATCAAGTATCCCAACAAATTTGCCTTAGAGGACATTCTATAATTTCGGTTAAACTGCAGGCACTACTTATTTTTTTGAGGTGAATTAATAGTTTATTTATAGTGAATTAATAGTAAAACATAACGTAACACATAACAATAATAGTTAATATTCTTGTGAATGATATATACAGTAGAATTTGAAAATCCTAGTCTCAAATGTCTGAGGCTCCGGTTAATCCAAGGTGATTTATTGACATTTTAAGGTATGTCTTGAAGAGCTAAAAAGATGATTTGCATTAAAATCTAAAAATAAGAGTCTTTTGCTGTTGTGCAATTTCCTTTTGTATGTGCTATACAAAATAGCATTTAGAGGTCGTTGAAAACGCTTTTGCTAAGTCTCATGAAATATTCTTTGACTAATAGAGATATATGAAGGCCTTAATATATCTCTATTAGCTCATATTTGTATGCTTTAGAAATAATCTTTTGATCTGTAAAACAACTTGAAATTAACAGTTTTACGCCATTATGATGCCCGAAAATCGAGGTTTCAGTAATCCGATGTAGTGTGAAATATTACTTAGGATTTTTGGGACTTTACTATAATTACTAAACTGTGCTTACAGAATCTACAAAGTAAAAACTCTGTGATACCCAAAGTCTTGTGGTTGTATTTTTTGGGTATTAATTCGCAATTAGAAGATACAATGATATTCCTGTTTATCAGCAAATGTGCGTATGCTCTTTTCTAAGTCACAATGTGTGGTCATCGTGAACAATAAATAATTCACTAAGTATAGGTGGAACCGCAACATGATTTTATTTTAGGTGCTGCAGTTTTAAAGAATGGAAATTAGTGTCTATCGATTATGTTAAATTTTTTAATCTTGTATAGGGTCAGGTCAAGGCCGTAGCCAGCGGGGGGGGGGTCAGGGGGTCAGAACCCCCCCCGAAATTTTCAAACCTTAAAAGTTTTTAAAAAGTATTCAACTAAAAAAGAAAAAAAAAAAAGAAAATTTCAAGGTTTGATGGTCGGAGGTCCCCCCTCCCCCCCGAAGTTGTGACGGGTCTGAGATTTTTGATGATATAAAGAAAAATTAGAATAATAAAAATAAAAAAAATCCTTTGAATAAACTTGAATAGAGGTCATTCCATGTCAAGTGTACGAGGCGTCCCCACTCGACCCCCTCCGATTTTGATGAAATTTTTTTTGGATGTATGTATAAGACTTGCATGAAACCATACCAAATTATAGCTCCATAAGCCTTATGGTTCAGCCAGTAAAAATTATTTTAGAAAGGCCTCTTTTTCGTGTCTTGAAAGAACTGTCCAAATCGTCAAGTTTGTGCTTTTATTGCTCGCGACCTAAGACGATTATCAGACTCAAATTTGGTGATTCTGATCACTGTTTAGGGTAGAATAGCCTACTTGTGTAACAGAAGCTCCATGCACTGTAGATTTTTTGCAATTTGCTGCCAAAGTTGGTAAAAAATCGTATTTTGGCAAATTTTGACCATACCTTATCAGCTTGTATCTGCTAAGAGAATGACTTTCTGAAGCTAATTCTTTCCTCGTTTGTAGCCTGATAGTTCGTCCGAAAGGTGTGCTAGTGGCATCTCGATAGCTCAAATAATTGCTGAATTATGCGAGTTGAAATTCCAGTCAAATTTCTTTTTTCTCAATTTTGTCTCAATTTCAAAGGGCAATATCTCGCAAAGGTCATCTTGAATTTCAATTTTCTTTACATCATTGGAAAGAACACACTTTTCATAACTAAAAAACGTTATTTTTATTTTTGAGACAAACCAGTTTTAAGGGGATATTGCAGATCAAAAATGTGTACGTCATTCAACGTGAAATCAAAAAAAAAAAAAAAAAAGACATAGACCTCAAAAGTTGATGTCAATTTGTTCTATTATTATTCGCAGGAGCTATTGTACTTATGTTCTGATGAAAAAACCCTTTTTTAGATATTTTTGAACTTAAGTGTTTGAGTGCGCATTCATAAAAACTCAAGAAAAAGCAAAAAAAAAAAAGTTTCGTTTTTAACAAAAATAATTATCTTCTTATCGCTGCTATAAGAGCTTGAGTCTCTCTATGTGTTATTTTTAAGCTCTTGAAACAGAATTTCGGATGATATGTCACTTGGCAAGGTTATAGGTCATTAATGTTTCAAGGTCATAAAAAGCATTTTCCCATTTTTCATCATTTTTGTTTATGGGCAAATTGCAATCACAGGCTGAAAGACACATCCTCGGCAGTATAAAGAATGGATTTTCAATTACTACTTATCATATGTTCAATTACTATTGTTATCATTTATTTACACGGTGGAAATAATTGCAATATTCAACTCTATCGAAAACTTTCGTTATCGCTTTTTAGAAAAATAGCTCTGCAGTCCTATTATACATATTTTTTATCACGTACACACCATATTAACTGTTTAATTTATTATTTATCTCTTTTATTAATTGTTTTTATTTTTATTTATTTATTTTTTTTTTTTTTTGAAAAAGGAAACAATGCTTTTTATGAATTTAAGATATTAATGACACCTTGCCAAGTGACATATTATCCGAAATTCTGTTTCAAGAGCTTAAAAATAATACATTGGAAAAGACTCAGGCTCTTATAGCAGCGATAAGAAGATAATTATTTCTGTTAAAAACGAAACTTTATTTTTTTTCCATTTTTTGAGTTTTTACGGATGCGCACACAAAAACTAAAGTTCGAAAATATCTAAAAAAGGTTTTTTTTTTTATCAGAACATAAAAACAATAGCTCCTGTAAATTTTAATAGAACAAATTGACATCAACTTTTGAGGTCAATGTCTTTTTTTCTTTAATTTCACGTTGAATGACGTACACATTTTTGATCTGCAATATCCCCTTAAAACTGGTTTGTCTCAAAAATAAAAATAACGTTTTTTAGTTATGAAAAGTGTGTTCTTTCCAATGATGTAAAGAAAATTGAAATTCAAGATGACCTTTGCGAGATATTGCCCTTTGAAATTGAGACAAAATTGAGAAAAAAGAAATTTGACTGGAATTTCAACTCGCATAATTCAGCAATTATTTGAGCTATCGAGATGCCACTTGCACACCTTTCGGACGAACTATCATGTTACAAACGAGGAAAGAATTAGCTTCAGAAAGTCATTCTCTCAGCAGATACAAGCTGATAACGTGTGGTCAAATTTGCCAAAATACGATTTTTTACCAACTTTTGGCAGCAAACTGCAAAAAATCTACAGTGCGTGAAGCTCTGTTACACAAGTAGGGTATTCTACCATAAACAGTGATCAGAATCACCAAATTTGAGCCTGATAATCGTCTTAGATCGCGAGCAATAAAAGCACAAACTTGACGATTTGGTGATTTTTTTTCAAGACACGAAAAAGAGGCCTTTCTAAAATAATTTTTATTGTCTAAACCATATGGCTTATAGACTTATAATTTGGTATGGTTTCATGCAAGTTTTATATGTACATCCAAAAAAAATTTCATTAAAATCGGAGGGGGTCGAGTGGGGATTTTCTCGAAGTTTGGGACACTTGACATGGAATGACCCATAGTTCTGCGCACTATTTCGCCAAAGGAGTTTTTTTCTATCTTTTCAACTTAAAACTTAAATTATTCCGTCTCTCCTGCTGGTCTATAATCTTTAACGGGATAACAAAATTTATGGCACTTGTCGTTGAGATTTATTTATCATGGAAAGAGACAGAAGATCCTCTCCTTTACGCCACAAAACAAGTGTGGTCCCCTTTTGGGCTTACTGCGAACAAATTAGCAAAAAGTATAAGATTTTTTAAAAACTTCTATCTCTTAACACATTGATCACAGTAAAAACAGATACAGATGTTTAAATCAGTTATTGTTAGTATCAATGGAGAGGTGATGAGTTAACGAAAATGCATTCTTTGTTTTCTGGGTGCGAAGTGTTTTGTACTATATTTCTCGACCCCTATAGCACATAGCAATTTATCATCGCACTCCTTTATGTTCCTTCCTTCGGTCCCACGGATCCCACGTCACCAAGTCGCAGAGAAGGTCACCAAGTCGCAGAGTTTCTTTAATTATCTTTTCTTCAATTTTTCAAACATGATGTCGTCATAAATTCTGATAAATTTATTTGAATGCAGGAGAGGAGAAAGACTCCTTTCCTTCTTCCCAAAAGCCTATTGATTAACATCTTGTCCATTACCTCAACTTCGCTCTCCTTCCTGTTAGTCCAACATACTCCCAATCATAGGTGGCTGGAGCACCAAGAAATTGGGGGATCAAAAGAAGTTTGTGAGGAGCTTAGGGCGGCACCCTAAAGTTGTTTTTTTTTCTGTAAAATTTGCCTATATTATTGGATTTTAACAAATGACCTCCAAAAACTTTAATACAGTCTGAAATGCAGGATGGATTTTACTGTAGATATCCCCTTTGCAATTCAAAGTTCCTTTCTTGTGAAATAAGATGAGGAAAAAAAAACATTTTTGTGTTATTTTCAGTTTTTAATTTTCATGAAATAAATCAATCTACCCAATAAAGAACCGACCGTTAATTTTTCGCTCCAAAAAGTGAAGGGCAGGGCCCCTTTACTTTCGGACGTGAAGGGGAGCAGGTGCCCCCTTGCCCCCCCCCCCCCCCCCCCTCCGTACGAACAGCCTTTGCTCCCATTGCGTCATAAAAGTTGCATTGTTTATTTTTTTTTCAAACAAACTTTCTTCACTTCGAACCCCCCCCGAAAAAAAATCCTGGCTACGGCCTTGGGTCAGGTTGGGGAAAGTGGGGCTAAAATCAAGTTTTTTTTTGATTAGGCCCTAAAATCTGACTATTAAATTTATTTTTTTGAAAATTCTGATGCATTTTATATACATCGGACTCATATGGATTAAGTATGAAGCAGATTTATTCAATTTTGAAGGTTTGTTTTCTCTCAGTGATACATTTAAAAGACCGTGTTTTGACAGAACCACTTTCCTCCATGGTGGGGCTAGTTTAGAAATACGTGTATATTAGCACAAAAAAAAATGTAAATATTGTTTTTTAAGTAAGAATACAGTAGAATAAATGTACCTTAACTACATTTAAATGCAGAAACGTAAATATTTATACATTTTTAATTCTGGTAGGGTCAGGTGGGGTAAAATGGGTCACGGGGTAAAATGGGTCAGGCTCTTTAGAAAATTCCTTAAAAATTGTGCAAATAATATTTTCTTTCTGCGTTGCCATTTTTATGTATTACTGACACCAGGCAACATTTCAGATGTAAAATAAGGTGCAACTTCCACTTTAAAGTTACAGATACTAGCGCTTAAGTGTTTTTCTTAAAAGAAGCTAAACTGTTTTCATCATAAAAACTTCTGATTTAAAGAAAATTAAATGAAAATACACATTAAGTTTTTAACCTACTGCATAAAGCACATTTTCAGAAATAACTTCCTAAAATGGTGAAGAAAAAACAGCAAAACTGAATTTTTTATAGTATTAAAACAAGCGTGGGGTAAAATGGGTCATTTTTCGCCTTAAGTTAGGCTTAGCATATACTAAAGAGCTAATCATATTTTTTGCTAATTAACTCATGTTTTGGTGTCATGTATGTACATGCTAATTTAAAACAAATAATACATTGTTTGGACATTCTTTTTATGCACAAATATATAAGTTTTAGTGCAAAATAATTAAATTAAATCAAAAATCCTAAACTAAGAGCACAGCTTTTGCTCGATGAACTTTCTTCAGGAAATGTTGTTAGGGAGTGAAGCAAAAGTGGTTTATTTTCTCCAAAGAGCCTGCGCAACTAAATCAAAGAAAAACATTCTACAGAGCTGAGTTCCAATAATGTAGTTAAAGGAACGAAATCAACACCTAAGATCGGAACAAGTGAGGTTGTTTCTTCGATATTAGAACAAGCAAGTCAAGCATGTGTTTTATTTTAATGCATATTAAAACTTCTATTATAAGCACACTCTCACCTACACCATTAACCAAAAGTAAAGAAGAAACTTTAAAAGTTATCAAACGAGAAAATTACGCACATGCAGAAAGAAACTTGTGAAATGTTAACAAGCTTGACAATATTGAAAAGATTGCAATCTGAAAAAGCCTAAAGAGATAAAAAACCAATTAAACTGGCACACAGACGCAAAAATAAATAAATGATAAATAAACCTTTTCTTTGAAAGAAATTCATTACTGAATCGAAGTGCATTGATAGCAACTTTTAACAGTTGAAAAGTGGGAACAAGTTAAGTCTTTTGAGAAAAAAGTCAAAAAAGCATATTTTCATGCCATCAATCTTCCCCACAATGTAGAATAACGTGCAATAATGAAACTTAAAAATACAGTGAAAGTTTTTTGCTCCCGGAGAGAGATGATGTTTGGAAGGATGATGCACCGTAAACAGTGCTAGACATTCCTGGCCCTGAGATGAATCCAGAGGACAATATTGCTTTCCAGAAATGTTTATATACTAATTGTTTTCTCATTAATGAATAAAAGTATCAAACTACAATTCAATAAATCATGAAATCCAATCCTTTAAAGCATGACTCATTTTACCCCACTAGTGACCCATTTTACCCCACGCTATGGGGTAAAATGAGTCATTGACAACACATTTTCAAACTTATTTATCAGTATTAATATTTTGTTTTTTCCGAGATATTTCACTGTAAATGCCATGAGGAAGAGCCATTTGCATATCCTGAGCAGTTTATTCTCTGGTTGAATTAATATATTTTTTGCTGTCAATGCCTGATTGTAAAATTGCTCTTTTTTGACCCATTTTACCCCACCTGACCCTATTTAATTAAAGAAATAATGTCAACAGAAATCGAGCATTGATTATCGATCAGATGGGAAAACACTGGTTTTAAAAACATTGTTATAAATATGAGAAAACTTTTGTTTAGTCATTCAATGAAATTACAAAAAATATAGAGAATAGCGTTAAAAAATATAAAGCTTTAAACCTTTACAGGCATTGACTTTAGAGACCAAACGAATCAGCTTCATAAAGCACTTAGCTAAGCCTAATCATAGACCCACTTTATCCCACCTCAAAAAAAACCTTATAAAAAAACGAATTTTCAATTTTTTTTCTTGCTTTTATATGGCGATAAGTTCTATGAATAATCCACTTTAACTCTGTGCAAAAAATTATCGATTATGCTTCTTAATAACGGTGTTTTAAAGAAGTTTATTAGCAGCTTAAAATTACATTTCGTATGGAGCGAACATAAACTAGTATTTTTTTCATTATTTAAATTGCTGCCAGCTTTTAAAACTAAAACAAAATTATTTGCTGTAATCTCAATTTGCGTCTCAAAAAAAGAATTAACCAATTATCTTAATTAGAATCAAATAAATTGGTGTTTTTCGAAATAGCCCCACTTTACCCCATGGACCCACTTTCCCCCACCTGACCCCAAACCCAGATAATATAGACGAACTCGCGAACGACGTTCGCAGAAAACTTTCGAAGTTTGCAGAAAATTTTTGCATTTTGTTAAAAAGTTATAAATTTAGGAAGTTTTCTATCTGAAATTGATTTTGTTCATTGTGGGGCAGTAGCTTGTTACATACGAAACTGACGCATTCATTAATCATGACGGATTGACAACCAACCTCATGGTAGAACCTGCACTTCATACAACTTGATATTTTTGTTGTTGGTAGCACTTTAGGATTCAGAAGCCCCCTTTTTTTTGCAGAAAATTTTAAAGAAATTATTTAAGTTTGCAGACAGTTTTACATTTTATCTAAGTCTGCCTGACCCTAACTAGTTTTGGTATAGTATTTTGAATATTAGAAGATTTATTTATTGTTCTTTCTAAATTAGAATACACCAGGGTTCGCCCAAGCGGGACCAGCCCGCAAAAAACCCACTATGTCGGTAAAGTGCCTTTTTCAAAATTTACTGCAAATTAAAAACATTTATTTTAGACATAAGCAAATGCACTCACAGCTCGATCGTAGCATCCTAAGACTGCAGCTTCGTCCTTATTGTGGACTCCTCGGTTAGGAATAGCCAATGATCAAGTTGGAGGCAAAGATCATCTTATTGCAGCGAAGATTGCCAACAAACTGGAAGATAAAATTAATTTATCTTGCCAGCGAGCGTCCGCAAACCATGGTGCGGCTCAACTCGAAATTTGAAGGCAAAAGCTGGTTAATATGCAATGAGTTACCGCCCATAAGCCAGGGCTAAGGCAGAACTGAAGCAAAAATGAGATAATCGAGCTGTGAGTGCATTTGCTTCAAAGACTATGTTCGTACTTAAAGGTATGCATTAACTTGCTACCGATATAGTCATCACAATTAGTAAAATGTGGACTCACATCATGTTGTACAAGAAAATATTCAACAATATCAATGCAAAACAATCTATTGAGTATTTGACTTTATTCCAATTGTTTATTTTTGTAAATTTTGTCGTAACCTCTGTATCTCGAATCCTCCGTATCTCAAATTTTTCTTCTGTCCTGCGAAATTCGAAATAAGACAGGTTTGACTGAAAAAGATCAAAATAATCAATATTTATTTTAATCTATAAATTCAATTCAATATCAATTTTAAATACAGGGTGTCCACACCAATCCTGTACCAATAGCTAATTTCTAAACGGTTAGAGATAAGCATATAGTTTATTTAGGAAAAAATCTCCAAATTACGAAAGGAATTTTGGGTCTATTCAGTGTTTTTCAAAAAATCAAATTTTGAAAGAGTTACGAAATTTAAATTTTTATACAGCCCCCCAGTCCTATCAACCATATTTAGTAAAACATTCTTGACACTGTAACGTTTAAAACTAAAAAAAATCACTCTTCTACCACAAAAATTGACCGAGTTATGATGTTTTGAAAAATCGAGATTTTGCATTGTTTCATGACGTCATCCAGAGATCGCTTAAGGGACCGTTTGCGAAATCCTTCAAAATCTTGATTTTTCAAAACATCATAACTCGGTCAATTTTTGTCATAGAACAGTGATTTTTTTAAAGTTTTAAACGTTACAGTGTCAAGAATGTTTTACTAAATATGATTGATAGGACTGGGGGGCTGTATAAAAATTTAAATTTTGTAACTCTTTCAAAATTTGATTTTTTGAAAAACATTGAATACGCCCAAAATTCCTTTCGTAATTTGAAGATTTTTTCCTAAATAAACTATATGCTTATCTCTAACGGTTTAGAAATTAGCTATTGGTCCACGATTGGAGTGGACACCCTGTATAATATCTAGTTAAGAAGTTCAAAATAACAATGCTTTTTCCAAATTTAACGAATTCAAACCTTTTTAGGAGGTCACATTGACCTCTCTCTTCAGAGCTCCCCTGATTCTATGAAGAGTAAGAGTAGCAAGCAGTAGTTTGGTGAACAATTTTTGAAGGATTCTTGAAAAAGCCCGGGTTTTTGATAAAAAACCCAGGCGGGCTGGGCTTAGAAAACCCTAGAATACACTGAAATGTGTATCAGTTCATTTCTTTAAAAAGTAAAAGGATTATAAAATAGGGTGTCCCTTGACTCAATGATATTAAATGTTCAGAAATGCCTCTCGAACGTGATCGGTTGCATTTCGCATCATGATTTTTAAACTGTTTAATGTTTTTTAGACTTTTCTTGTAGTGAATGAGAAAACTTTCAAGTAGTATAAAAAAAGTCATAGAGCTCTATGATGCATACTATAAACAATCAGTAGGTGAGATTGTTTTATGAAAAAGTTGCTTAAACCAGCGATCTTCAACTGGTGGTCTGGCCAACTAGTCCAGGATTTCCACTACGGTCACATTTTGCGAAAAATGAGAAAATACTATCCTAAGTACGAAAATTAAGCAAAGCATTTTCGCTTTTTTGCTTCAATTCGAAAAAATAAATATGATCTAAGCAAGGAAGCAAGCATGATGATGATATTGGACTTAATCTTTTTACAAAAACTAGCTAACATGTATAAACTGCTATTAAGTTCCACAACATTTTGTTCAAATGTTCTCCTAATACTATTTGAAATTCAAAATTTTTATTTCAAATTTAAATTAAAATAAAACAAAACTACTGTGCATTTATTTTAAAGATGTGACAGTGGAATTTTGACAAGTAAATGTATTCATTAACTTTTGACCTTTTCCCTAATTTTAGCTCTTTTGTCGAACAACTTTTAAACTCAGCTTAAACCCCGTATCAGTCCGCAGAAAAGTTTCACCAGTCCTCAGAGGTTGTTGTGCTCTTTCACTTAAAAACTTTCCCTTACTCAAAAAGGGAAGTGAAGGGGGGGGAGCGGAAGAAAACCATAATAATATCCATATACAACATCTTTTACGTGAATTTTGAGGACAATTTACGTAGATGATTTTTCAACAATGTCTATTGCTTATATACAATCATTACTTTTTTTTATCCTTCAGATTTAAATATTTTTGATACAGTTACGTAATACCAAGTAAAGTTTAGTTTATAGATTTTTTTAACCCCTTAAAAAAGGGAGAAAAACTGCAAAGCTTTTTCACTAGTGTTTAATGGTCCCAGAGTTGATTTTTTTTCTTTTTGTAAATAACAAGTAAAAGAAAAAAAAATACACTCATTGTTAACATTCTGCAAATAAAATGTTCATTTCTTTTCTTCTTTTTTTTCAAAAACAAAAGAAAAGATGAGTCAAGGGAAAAAATACTGCTGGTCCCTGAATTTTCTCAGAGCTCTTACTAATTCACTGGTCAAAAGAGGTTGAGAAAAACTGGTTTTAACATTTTCAAATACTAAATTTAAATTACTCAAAAAAAGTTGATCAAGCATTAAATAGCTCTGAAACATTTCCTGATGTGAGTTTTTTTTTCCCACACCGCTAAAGGATGAACCACTTGTAAGAAAATAAAACTTAATGTTTATTCATTTATATTATGAATAAATATTAAGTTTTATTTTCTTACAAGTACTTATTCATTTATCTATTGTTTAACAATAATTCTGTAGAAAAAGTTAAGTTAGAAAATCTTCTGTAATGTTTTGTGGTTTGACATGAATCTTAAATTGTGTTGTGTATGTATGTATATTTTTAAATTTTTGCTTTACTATACAGAGGAGATGAAAATAAAGTATCCAAGGCTAAACGAAAGGCTGAGAGGCTGCTGACTGAAATTGCTTTAATCAAAGTAAATATTTTTTATTGTTTATAACACATTGGAAACTTTATTTTATAGAAACATTTTATGTTTTCTTTTAAATAACTTATACATGCTAAATATGTATTTAGGGCTATCCAGTGTTCGATTTATATGTAAGCAAAATAAGCTATAGCTCAGTGTCCCCAAATCTTGAAACATTGCTTGCTTTGCTCCTAAATAAAATGAAAATTAAAGTAAAGTCCCGGTTATCCACCATAAATGGGCCAGAAACAGGTCGATAAGCCAAATTGGTGGATAATAAAAAATTTTATAGATAAGGCAATCAACAATCACCACCGATGAAAATATGTGACTTAAATCATGAGCTCATGATGTCTGTTTACGCTTCTTTGAAAAACGCACTAAACGCTCCAAAAATACTAGAAGATTGTAAGGAATTAGCTGCAAGTGTGAAGAGTATGTACCCGGCCTCCTCTTTATTGGCTGATATTCAAAGATGTCAACTGTTCCACTGCCTCTCTATTCCCCATAGGTGGCTCGTACACGAGAGCAACTGCCCCCTCACTTTTCATGGTTAAAAGTAATGATAGAGTGAAAATTTAATTTTTACACAGTAGATTGATTAATTCCACCAAAATAAAAGCTGAAAATTCCAGAAATCAAACTCTTTTCATATCATTTGATTTCATAAGAATAGATGAAAATCAACCAGCCAGGTTTATTTTTGAGGCCATATTCTGTATTTTATGGAGGTCAATTAATCAGCAATGAATGTTAAAATTCCATATTATAGCCAAATTGTAGCAAAAAAAAAAAAAAAACAATTTAAAGGTGCTGCATCTGCATCCTAATTGACCCTTCTCTCTCATATTTTTCTTGACCCCCCACTTTTTTGGTGCACAAGCTGCCTATGTAACTCCCCTCAACTTATTTTTGTCTCTCTACATGACCACAAACATAAAAGAACATCATTTTAACACATTTGTAGAAATCAAAGGAACCTGCACTACGGCTCTGATAAACATTCTAGAAAAGGCCAACCATTACTTTTTCAATGCCCAAATATTGTGCTGACTCAGATTGAACCCATTTTAACCCTTTACATGTATTTTAACCATCAGATCAGCGGATGTCTTTATATTGACTCTCTGACATTTTTTCTGGAAAGACCACGTGTATATTCTTATGTTTAAAAAGTGAGAATATTTCTATTAACTATTTTTATTTCATTATATATTTTTTTCTTTAGAAAATGAAACCAGATTCTATTAGCAAGCTAGCCATTTCTAAAGCTTTAGATTGGAATAGTGTTCTTCAGCAGGTAAGTGAGATAAGTTTAATATTTTTAGAGTATTGATATTTATTCATTGTCATAAAATTTGAAAATTAAAAATAAAGTGTTATAGTGTATAAGAAACTTTAAAATTAAGATCAAAAGTAGGGGATACAATGAACTCTGTTGTAAAAATGTTTTATGCGATGTAATCAACTCTTATGCAAAAATATTCAGAATTTCTTTCCTTTTAAAATACAAGTTAGAAGAAGAATCAAATTTTTTAAAATTCCCAATTTTCAATGTTCAAAATAAGAAAAAATGTAAAGCGATTTTTTTTTCAAATTTCTTGGCTTACAAAAAAAAAAAAAAAAGAAGGGAAGTTTTTATGTTTTTTCACTTAAATAATCATTGGTTTTTACAATTGAATTCAAAATACTGTTGGCCCCGCTTTATCGCGTAATGGATAATCAAATACCATTACAGGAATAAAATATCTCTGAACCGAATATTTCTCCTGCCATAGACAATGTTAAAGATCCCGTCTTAATCGAATAGTATTTCTTGGAACGGCCAGTGTTTGTTCAAGCAGGGTGGAGAGTAATTGTTTTTATTCTTATTTTGGTTAAAATAGTTGCCATAGTTACATTTTGCTTCAAACAAGTTTAAGTTGTTTGAAGCAAAATGTTTCAAACAACTTAAGTGTTTGTTAGTTGCCAGTGTGAACCCTGTTGATGGAATGAAAAAGTAGTTTAATTTGTATTATGTTACATCATACATGGTTTTAAAAATATTTGCTCATAATATATATTATTTCTATTAGCAATTTTAACTATTGAACAATTTTCTAGAAAGATGCTTCCCTGGAAGATCGATGCATTTCGATGCTGGCAAATTATAAACCAGTTCAGGAAGAAGTAGAAAGTTTTCATGCCATTAATAAAGAACTGATTCCTAAAATTCCAGAGTGTTTAAAAGAATGGGAGGAAAAAACCAAAGAAGGGCTTCCAAAACAGAGTGTCAAGGCATCAGATTTGAGACAAAAGAAAAAAGATAAGAAATCGAAATTGAATAAATCTCAGCAGAAACTCAACGGTGATAGAAGGTTCTCACAAGTCTCCCAAAACTCTGATTCTATTGTACCAAAAACAGGGTCTGTCATATGGACAAGTTTGAGAGATCAACACAAAACGTCAAATAGTGTAGATGATGATAGCAATACAAGTTTTCATGCTGAAAAGGAGGTTGTTTCTGAAAAGAATGAAGATGTGCCTGAGAGTACCAATTGTTTAGAATCAAATTCTGATTTGCAAAAGTTAAACGTTCCCCTTGCTGAGAGCAAAACTTTAACTCCTGCACCCTCCTCTTCTAATGATGATGATGACGAAGAAGATAGTAGTTTTACCACCTTTCAAAATGATAAAGATTCATCTTCTGATGAAATTGGCGATGAAAGTTCTACACCTGCTGCAATTGTTACTAACCAGAAAAAGAAAAGTGAATTGTTTTTGAAAAATACAGAAGAAAAAAAAGCTGTGCATGATATTGATAGGATAGATAACAGTTTTGAAAACAGCGAAAGCAAAATTCATAGTGATACTGATGATACAGAACGTACTAAACAAGCAACAGTGAAGAAGTGCATGATCAGTCCACAGAAAACAAAAGGCCCAAAAAAGCAAGTTGTGCATGATATGAATAGGCTAGATAATAGTTCTGAAAACAGCGAAAGCAAAATGTATAGTGATACTGATGGTACAGAACGTACCAAACATTTAACAGTGAAGAAGTGCATGATCAGTCCAGAAAAAACAAAAGACCCAAACAAATCTAACAACTTGAAAGCCATTAAGCAGTTGAATTTAGATGAATTAAAAGACTTTGATGAAATACCTGTAATAGATTCAGCTGATAGGGAACATTCAGACACTGAGCTAAAAAGTGGTGAAGAATCTGATGTAGAAAGTACAGGGGAACAAGAGAGTGATCCGTTCTTTTTAAGAGAAGGTGAAACTGTTTTCGATGTTAAAACTGACATTAGACCACATTTCAAAAATAATGTGTCTGATGCGTCACTTTTCGTAAGAAAATCAGGTTCTCAGAAAAACAATTTCAATTCATTCAATTCGTATTCAGGCAGTGAGAAATATCCATCTAGACAAGAATTTGACAAAAGAAGATTTTCATCTCAAGAATTTGACAAAAGAAGATTTCCATCTGATAGCAAAAGGCCTGAAAACTTTAAATTTAAACATGAAAATAATAGAAATGATTCAAAGTGGACTTCCAAAAGAAAATTTTCGCATACAGATAAATTGGATGTTTCCCCTAAAAGAGGAATGTATCAGAATAAAAATGTAAAAAATGGCTCAAAAATATTTTCAAAAAATAGGTAAGAAGAATGCTGTCTTTTTTCTTTTAAATTTTAATTACTGCATTTTCTTTTTTTTAAAACATAATATACCTTATTTTTAGGGAAACCAGTTTTCAAGAACAGAAATACACAAATTCAAAAGACAAACCAAAATCCAGCACGAAGAAAGGTAAGAAATCTTTCAAGCATGCACATAAGGTTACACAAAAAATTGAGATTATTTTTTTTATTTGTAATCCTTTTTGTAATACTAATTTGTAATTTCTAAATAGTTCTCGGAAGTAGTCTGATTTTCTTAGGTAAAACCTTCTGCATGTTTACGCATGCGTTAGGTCTTCTCTGATCTTACCAAAACAGAGGTGATAATTAGATAACAACAAGGGAAGAATAATAAGAAGCATTTTGAGCTGTATCAAACAACGTAGAACGATGCTAATTTCAAACACATAGTTTAGTTGAATAAGTTAAAAGGATAGCAAATGCAAGTTTTAAATTGAAAACTTCAGAAAGTTTCCACTCACAGCCCATCACCCCTTTTTTAAGTGCAATGGTTCGCGATTGTTAGGCGCGGCTTTCACGGACGGTCAGAAAAGCTAGGGTTTTTTTTTTCAAGGCATGAAAATGATCCTTGACATTTTTTAGAAGATTGAAAATATGAAGAACATATTAGTGACTAAGTCCATTAAAAACAACTAAAGATGAAATAGGACATGACTATTTTGATATGTGTACTATTTTGATTTTTTACATCAAGAAAGTTTGATGTTTTGTATTTAAAAAATCGAAGTCATTGAAATGTATATTTTTTTTTAATTTGAATTAGTTTTTAATTAGATTTTCCATGATTATAAGTTTACTTAAAAATAGAAATGTATAAATATAACTCACTCTTCAATAAAAAAACAAAAAGGTGAACATTTATTTTCAAGGAGTACTGAATGTAATGGAAAAGGGATTCCACATAGTAGATTTGATTCACATGTTTTGTTTTCCAAGATCTAGCAGTTATTATTATTATTATTTTTTTTTTTTTGATATTCGTATTTTTCAACAAGTTTTCTTTAAGTCTTATAGTGCGAATAAAGTTTTGTGCTTTTCATTGTTTCAGCAAAAACTGGAAATAAAGGCAGGATAATGTTGTATATATTTTAGCATTCGTGTATCTTTTCTAATCTTATCAACAATGAGAACTTTTATGTTATTGAAATTCATTCTTAAGACTAAATTTGAAATATTGTAAAAAAAAACTATTGCGTGTGTAAAAGGTAAATTGTGCTCTTATGTTGTTAAATTCCATGAAATCTAGTTTTTTTCCTGTAAATATCAAAATATTCTGAAATAGCATGGACTTTTTATCATTCATTTTCAACGGCCGACAAATAGATAGCAGCTTTTATTTAGTAATTTTTTTTAATAGTCTAAGAGCTGTAGCCCACTATTCTCTAATAATAGGCAAAATTCTATCTTGATGTTTCATGAATTGCAAGAAGATTAGGGCATTGATTGATGAGGAGTAATGTTTTCTTATGTTGATTTTACACTTAAAATCCACTACTGCAAATGTACTCTTGAAATAAATGAAAATTTGAAGCAATCTACTGGCTTCATTACCCATTAGAAGTGTTTTAGCATTTTAAATCAGTGTGACTTTGATTTTCTTGTTACAACATTTGCCATCAAAAGGACTGCTCTAATGATGTATTTTAAATTATCCCCTCTGAATATTTTCTTTCATAACATGTTTTATTTTGATAACAATAAAAAAAAAGTAAGTTAGAAAAGATGCCTATTATTCCTTTGAAAAATGCCTTATTGTGCAAACTCTTTGTTGTGAAAAAAAAAAAAAAAGCCAACTTTCTTTCCATTGTCATTTAATTTTTTGTCTTGAAATTTTGTAACATTGTTGGACATTAAAATAGCTTGGTTTTTAAACCTTTTTTTCCCTGTAAATTTTAGAAAAATTAAATGAAAGTCTCCCCATCCATCCATCCTGGGAAGCAAAAAGGAAGTTGAAAGAAACTAAAAATGTTCAATTTCAAGGAAAACGAATGGTGTTTAATGACTGATGTTTTCTCTGTATAAAGTAAATAAATTAATTATGATTTGTAACATTTTCTGTTTTGATATTATTTAGTAACATTTTTCAGCAGCATTTAACTTTTATATTAACTAGAGCCACCCGCTCCTGAATAAAAAAGCTCTGAACTGCAAGAACAATGAAAAGTTGAAGCGTAATTCCACCAAAGTTTGTAAAAGAAAAAAAAAAGACATCTGCTTTGTTCTTGCAAAATTGCTATGTTTAACCTCTTTAGCTAATATCTTAAATCGCCGCAAGGTGGCTCATTCAAACTCTAAAAATAAGAATACGTTCTCGTTTGACGAAATTCACCATATTTAACAATGCCTATTATGTTTTTTGGTACTTACGTATTAAATCCACCGTAGCTATAAATTTGATGGTTAAAAAAAGATTTAGCGGTTTATGGGGGCGATGGGGTTAACTAACTGCGTGCACATAGAAACAACCGCCGCAAATCAAAGGAAAAACGCCAAATCTGTAGCTGCAGTAGAGAAAAAAACCCTGTTTTTAAAAACGATTTTCCATTTCGACGAAATTTTAGTTTCAGTTAATAGCCTATTTCATTTACTTGAAGATTTATTTTTAATCTTATTGGAACATTTAGAGAAATTATTATAACGTCGAGCATGCCAAATAGGCAAGAAATTTACCATCATTTTTATTTTTGGCAATATTTAATGTCTTACAAAAACATTTAAAAATAAATCAGCAAAAGTTTTGAGGGAACTATAGTTACAACAAAACTTTTGATGAGATTTTCGGTTGTCAAAAATTTGTATGGCGGATCTTTTTTAATGAGACTTCTGAAATGATCATGGTACCAATATCTTGAAGAACACGTGGAGAATTCTTTTTCAGTAATGCTTTTGAGAATATTTTAATAATCGAGATTTTTGGCAGTTTTTCTTTTTTTCAATTGTCGTCAAATTTTTAGGCCATAAAAATCCTCCTCTCTTTCTAATTTTGCTTTATAATGAAGCTTTCAACTTTTATCAAGTATTCGATATATTTATTTTGCGGATTAATTTACATGTTAATGCAGCATTTAAAGTAAATTTGATTTGGCGAGTTTTTTAAATACGAATTCTCATGTGATTCAGCAGCTGTTTTTGTTTGTTTAATTGGTGAATTTTTTAAAACTTTCAATGAAATAATTTAATTCTTCAGCTATTACTCTTCTTTTCCAGAGAAATAGTAGTCTTGTTTCAATCCTTGATTCGGCTTATTTTTAAAAATCCATTAAAGAGACAAAATAATTTATAGTATCGCCATAAGCCAGATAGGTAGTTTCAATGTGGCTTTAAAGAAATAAGGCAACAATAAATAAAACAATATAAACTCATCAAAGATTAAAAATGAAGCTGAAAACTAAATGGGATTATTTACTTTGAAAACGAAATAATAGCACATGAAAAGAAAAAGGCAATTGCCTTCCCTTCAATCGCAAAAATTCCTTTGTAGTGTTGTTTTTGTAAAAATACCGTAAGGAATGTATACAGTAATAACTTTTCAATCATCATCTATATTTAAACGTTATCCGACATTAGCATCCACAAACTTAATGTATTTTAATAATAATAATTATCATCGCAAGAATATATCTTGTTCTTAAGATTTAAAACTTGTATATTATCATAAAACTTGTATTATGTTTTAGATTTAAAACTTGTATTTATCTTGCTCTTAAGACTGTTGCCATTCATAAATGCTACACATAGTACAAAAAAAATGGAGGAATACGCTGTGAATTATATAGTTTGAATTAAATTAAAAAAAATCTAGTTAAAAAATTCGGCGAACGAGGTGCGGACTAATTTTGTACCAATTTTCATAATCGTACGTTGCGTAAATTTGCCAGGAGACCCACAACCCATGACGTCATCAAACTTTGAATTTATATATATAGATAAAATAAAACCTAAATGGCATTGACAACCACAATTCAAATTACAATTGAGCTATATATTCGACTATGACTTATAAGTAATAATATTTTCATGATTAATTAATAAATCAATATTCTTAAAAGCCACCACCACTCAAAAGTAGTGGAGACCTCCCCTCTTTGTATCTGCACTTGCACATTATTAAAGACTCGAAACTATTGGTACACATAAATTCCACAAGTGAAAAACAAGTTATATTAAAGCCCCTGATTATAATCTCACAGTTCAACAAAAAGAAATTATGAAGATACACTGCAAGGCTGATTCCCCAATTTACTGCATAATATTAACAAACCTACTGACAAAATAAAAATCTTGCCATATACAGACACAAGACACCACCGTTGGTGTTAATGTCTAAATGTATTTGAAATAAAGAAAAGGAAGAAAATCCATATTTTAAAATGCTAGCAGTAAAATCAAGCAAAATCAACCACTATTCTACACATACCATTCAAGGTTTTCAGTTGCCATTTGTGGTTACCATAATAAGAAATAATTTTGGGGTTTCTTTTTTTCAAAGAAAAGAAGAAAAAAAAAAAAAACAATTTTGAGGGGGAAGGCCTAATTTATCAAGAAATGTTTAAATTGGCAAAAGAGCAAAACTGTGCTTAGTTTTGTGATTTTCATAAACATTTTTCCTTTTTATTTTTAATCAAAAATAGAAAATTTATATTAATACAATATTTAATTAAAGTGTTTTGTCGAAATATATGTTTATTTACACAAAAGCAATTTCTATGTAGTTTTGAATGAAGAACATGACTTGGCTAAAAACTGCCCTTTAAATTTGGTTGCACTTCCTTTCGAAGCTTTTTCAAACATTGTTAGCAAAAAACATGCACAGAAGTATAATTTCTAATGTAAAGTTAGCACAAAAAACAAAGAAAAACATCAAAATATTTTTAATATATATACAGGTTGAGAAATGATATGCACATGGAAAATATTTTGAAAGAATTTTATTCACAAAAGATATTCTTGCTGAGGAAGTAAATATTTAGTTTGGGATTTATGCAGTCCATTTTTAATTAAGAATTCTTTGCTTTGGTGGGTAAGAGCTCCATGAGCAAGTTGAAAGCCACACAGTGCTTTTAATGGCTGAAGTAATACCTAAAATGCAACAAATAAATATTATATATTGATATATAATGTAGTTTATAAATGCAACTTCGAAGAAGTTAAAAGTTGCACTTGTCATACTTGTGGGATGTGCCTAATATAATACATTAAATTAAAAATTTCGAAACACATAAGAATCTGAAAACAAAATAAATTATAAGGGAAGATAAATTATAATTATTTGGTTATTTGAATTTAGTTCAAAGCATGTATGTAATTTTTCCTGAAATTTACATTTAGAATGCTTAGCTTGACATTATGGGCAAAAAAGAGCAGTTTATGTATCAATTAATATTAAAAGTAACTTAGCTAACTTGCACAAACATTGTATAAAGAAGCATAAATTTACGATTTTCTTTTCTATGAATCTAAAACTTTTGATTTCCTTTACAGCAAACAAACTATTCACAGGGTTGCTAACCTTGGAGAAACAATTTGAGGAGCAACAGCGGTGATTTTAAGGATTATTCCAAACTATGCATAGCAATTCGGTCTTATATATAAAAACCATTGAAAAACAATAATAAAATTTACTTTTGAGCTTTAATAATCATTTAAAACACAAATCAACAATAGTTATTAATTATTACTAATTATTCTTACGGCTCTATTTACTATAAAAAATACTGAAACTTCTAATTTTGGAAATTTTACGAGATGGTTGAAAATTTCTTCTCTTAAAATATGACTGCTGCAAAAATCTTTTCTCAAAAGAATTATCCACCATTGAAAAGCAACATCTTTTCTTATTTTGAAAAATAATATTTGCTACAGCTTCTTTTTTTCAATGGTTTTTCACAATTTGGGCATAGTTAGAAGTCTTTTATATCATTGAGAAATTCACTTTTGGTACATGTAGTTCGACAGATAGAGAGAAAGAAAACATTGAGAACAGGAAATAGATATTTTAAAAATTTGGCATATAAGTGAAATTACAGAATTAATTTTAACTATATAAATTTGGAAGGGGGGGGGGGAAGGCTGACGAAATTGCACTGGTTTTGTCTCTCAAAGTTCTTTAAAAAAAAAATTCTATCCCCTTTCAGGAAAACACCCTGAGTGTGCTAGTGATCTTGCATCATATTTCAGTGTAAAATCAACCTTTCTACATTAAAATCACTTTTGTTGAACATTGATAAGCAGTAACAATATTTAGTTTGGAAAAAAAATGTTTCAATCATTTAGCATTAACCCACTACATCTGTACAGAACTGTAAAAAGAAGACAAAGCAAGAAGGCCATCAATCTAAATCACCATGAAATGTAATTTTAAGTTATTTAATATTTTAGATTCTATAGCTATTTAAAAAAACAAAACAAAAGTCAGTTTTGATTTTTACTAATTTCTCATGAAGCAGATTTCATGCAAGTATTTGTTAAAAAGCAAAAAAAAAAAAAAAAAAGGATTCAAAACCAGTGTTTAATTTTTTCTTTCCATTTGAAATGCATAAGTTTAATACTGCTACAAAATTTTAAATTATTCACTTACTTCTTTCAGATATGGTTTAGCTTCTAAAAATGCAAGAGCCACAGCAGCAGTCTCAACCGTTGATAATGCTTTTTCAGTGGGCTGAGTTCGAATTACATATTCACTGGCTAATTTTGAATTTATTTGTACCTGAAAGAAACATTTTCGGTCGAAGAGTAAAACATGTTTTGATTTAAATACACATGAGCAGACTTAGATAAAATGTAAAACTGTCTGCAAACTTAAAGAATTTCTTTAAAATTTTCTGCAAAAAAAAGGGGGCTTCTGAATCCTAAATTGCTACCAACAACAAAAATATCAAGTTGTATGAAGTGCAGGTTCTACCATGAGGTTGGTTGTCAATCCGTCATGATTAATGAATGTGTCAGTTTCGTATGTAACAAGCTACTGCCCCACAATGAACAAAATCAAGACATATTTCAGATAGAAAACTTCCTAAATTTATAACTTTTTTAACAAAATGCAAAAATTTTCTGCAAACTTCGAAAGTTTTCTGCGAACGGCGTTCGCGAGTTCGTCTATATTATTTGGGTTTGCACATGAGATTCCCATTTTACTCTGAAAGTAAACAAAGTCAATTTAGGACTTGTCACACAATGACCTCAATCTTTTTTTGTAGTAGTTTGAAACAATTTAGTAGCTTGAACTTTACACTACAACAAAAGTCTCATGGCCTCAGATAACAGAAAGATGCTGGATGTAGTTGGTTTCTTTCGTTTAAACTAAATAGTGTGCATATGGTTGAGTCTAGGTAACTAAAAGCCCCAACATGGACCAGCTAAAAGCTTTGAGTTATTAAGTTCCGACACACGTCTCAAGAGTCTACGGACCCAATGAACAATTTGAGATAAAGGAACATAGGAGTCAGGGCCCCTCCGAAATTTTTCAAAACTTCCAAAAAATACTCATTATAATCACTTTTATTATAAAAAAAAGATTATTATTACTTTTATTTATTTATTTTTATTTCATTTGAAAAAAAAATAAATACTAGAAAGTTATACAAACCACAGTGCTTTATATGCAGTATTGGTTTTTGTTATTGTTATTGGGACTGCCATCTCTTACAAAACAGTACAGCGTTTTCCCTCAAATTTTAAGCATCCGATTTTAACGAACGTATATCAAAATTCTTTAAAAGTGAAAATGCTGAAATGTATATTTAACCTATTTTATCGATTCCAAAAAGTACATGAATGTAAGATAAAAGATATGTATTACTTCGAAGTTACATACACGCATCTATTCTTTTGAGTTACTAAAAATAAATTGAATTTTTTAAGAGGGGTGAAATTATGCAGTGTACATGTTTGACTTTTTTTCTTCATTTAATAATTCGTCATCTTTCACATGTGCTTATGTGAATAGCCTTAAAGCAGCACATTCTCATTAAAATAACCTATTGTAATAAAAAGTGATAGAAAATACGAATGACATAAAATTTTATTGATCATATAGAACTCTCAAGAAATGTGTTTGGTAAAACCCTCCCGAAATAAAAGACTGGTTATGGCCTTGATTGGAGTTAAGGCTTTAAGTTATCAAGACTCGACTGCATATGTTTTTTTCTTTAAACCAAACCTTTCTTATATATTTCTTGTTTTATCTCCCAATCTTTGTGGAAAAACTTCTATTGGGAAATACATATATATATATATATATATATATATATATATATATATATATATATATATATATATATATATATATACCGTAAAATCCTGAAAGTAACCCCCCCATCGATTATAACCCGCCCTCCCCTTTTTTGGAAAAAAGTGAAATTTCTCTTATCCTGAATATACTGTATAAAAAATCTCGTATATAACCCCCCCAACTGAAATTTATCAGTTTAGTTTTGAAAATAGGGGGGGGGGGTATTTTCAGGATTTTACAGTATATATATATACAGGGTGTCCACTCCAATCGTGGACCAATAGCTAATTTCTAAACCGTTAGAGATACGCATATAGTTTATTTAGGAAAAAATCTCCAAATTATGAAAGGAATTTTGGGTCTATTCAATGTTTTTCAAAAAATCAAATTTTGAAAGAGTTACGAAACTTAAATTTTTATACAGCCCCCCAGTCCTATCAATCATATTTAGTAAAACATTCTTGACACTGTAACGTTTAAAACTAAAAAAAAATCACTGTCCTACCACAAAAATTGACCGAGTTATGGCGTTTTGAAAAATCAAGATTTTGCATTATTTCATGACGTCACCAAGAGATCGCTTAAGAGACCGTATGCGAAATAATGCAAAATCTTGATTTTTCAAAACGTCATAACTCAGGCAATTTTTGTCGTAGAACAGTGATTTTTTTTAAGTTTTAAACGTTACAGTGTCAAGAATGTTTTACTAAATATGATTGATAAGACTGGGGGGCTGTATAAAAATTTAAATTTCCTAACTTCCTAGGGAGAAATTATGATGTTGATCTAAGGCAGAAGGATTCTGTATGACTACCTGAATAAACCTCTTAGTGTTAACTAAATTATTGAAATAACTTACAGTTTATGATACAATATTATGTTTGATATGCTAATGCTCAACCTAAACTTTATTTGTATCAAAGTTTTAAATACAAATTTTTCAATTACAATGTTACTTTTATTTTACATATTCACATTAGTTTCTTTTGTAACTGAAATGAGTAAGAATTTTATTATTCTATACGCACTTTATTTTTTGTAAAAAATAAAATAGGTCTGAAAATACTGTTAATTGTAGAAATTTTAAAAAGTTTTAAAAATTATAGCTGAATTAATTTGAATGATATTAACACAGTGCCCTTCTGCAGCTTTAACACTGAACTAGTATTTATTTCAAAATGTGGGAATTAAATTCTTACCTGCTTTACATTCTTTAATTCTTTACAGTTTGCATACAGAGACTTTGCTTGAGGCCAGGTTCCATCTAGTATGATTATATTGTACGCACTATTTGTCACTTCTACATTTGGAAGTTCTTCCAAACTCACAGCTTCAGGACCCGGATAAAACAGGATAGTGTTTGAGGAGAGGAAAATCGTTTTCAACCTTTCATCTCTAGAAACAAAAATGTCACTGTTAATGTCAGAAGTGCTTATTTGATTGAAGGAGCAGTTACACGAATCTGAATATTAGATCAGATCAGTAGCGTACATAGACTAAGATGCGCTCCCCCGCAAGATTTATAAGTGCTCCCCTGCCCCCTATTAAAATTAAAAAAAAAAATTTCCCAGTGTAACTCATAGTGCTATTTTTCTGGATCGAGCGCCCTCAATCGTCTTGCGCCCCCCGCGCCGCGGGGGCGCTATGTACGCCACTGGATCAGATGTCCCTCTCTTGTCTATCTGATCTGAATATTAGCGAAAAATTTCAAATTTATAAAAAGGAAATGTAACATAACATTTCTAATTCTTGGAACAGTACAATGCTTTACTATCAAAAATGGTAGCTAATGAAAAACACTAAATAAGTACTTACTACATGAATTAAACATACATATTATAAAGATATATATAGGTCTAGTTAACATTCAAATTTTTTAATCAGTTGTTTTAAATTATACTTCAAACATTTAAACAAAATGTACATAAATAAATGATAAATGCAAAAAGAAATCATTGTACATCATTCTTGTACAAAACTAACAAAACTTACGTTGCAGATGAAAATCTTCTACCTTTAAATAACATAAATTGTTCTTCTGGCAATGAATATTCCAACATAGGAGCTGTGCGTAAACACCTTTTTTCCTGAAACGTAATGCGAATGACATAATAAGAAAAAACATTACAACAATGAAAATAAATATCCAGTTAACACTTTCAAATATGCATTTAGTTTGAAAACAAGAGTTGCAACTTAAAATTTTTTTATTACATTTAGGTTGTTGGTTTTGTAATGTTAAACAGCAAAATTATCAATTACTTTTAGAAATGTTATTGCTCATTAATAAAAGAAAAACATTTGTTAAAAATAAAAAAAAATATTTGAAAAAGCAACTTCTTAACTGTTTTAATTCATGCCTTTAACAAACTAAATCTTTATCAAGCAAAAATTACTTTAGAACAAAGTTGGAAATGATGAAAAGTTTGAATGAAGGTTACATACTAAAACATACTATTAAGTTAGAATAGGGAAAAATATTTCAACTAAAACATATAAAAATAATAAATTACTAATTACAAATCGTCAAAACTTTTTAGCAAATAGCTGTTCTTTATTTAAGACAACATTGGAGCCCTTTGTAGAGTGTTAATACATAAATTTCAAGAATGTTTTATATTTTCCAAAATCTGAGGTGCTTTTAACTAAATGACAATCACATACAAAGAAGAAAAGCAATTGGAGTTATGAAAAAAAAATACCATTCTTTTCTGAATTGTTAGTTAAAAAAAAATAAGGTACTTATCCGTTAGCCCTGCACGAGCAAAAAATCAAAAATCTCCAAGGTCGGCAAGCAAAACGAATGATAAATCTGTCAATGGAACAAAAGTATGTTCAACGGTAAACAAATATGGTTGTAAGAAATTTGGCAGAATTCTTCATTATTTAGCAATACATTATTTGGCAATTTTTCGTTTGCGCCATGCTAACGGATACCGTATTACCCTGTATGCATGCCCCAAAATTCGAGGGACACCAGATATTCTATGACAGGTACCTGGTACTTTCTGGCATGCCAGAAAAACCGAGGTTGAAAAAAAAATTTAATACTATCCCAAGAACACCAAAAACTTTTAAAATAATATAAGTTATGTACTGGTGTGCCAAGCACAAAAATCTAATCTGCACTTTTTATGAAAATTGAATTATTGTCACCAAATATAATTTGTTGCAGCATATATTATCTAAATACATTGTTTTATGGTCATTTATGAGCGGGAAATATTAAAATAAAATTTTCGAAAAAAGTGCCAGCTATAGAGGCATAAAACATTAAGAAGTGATTTTTGCATTTGTCGCTCAGTGCAGATATCCCTTTTGTAGCACGGCAGTATAGATCATTTTATTAATACAACTAAACGACTCAATTTTGTAACAATTTTAATAAATAATAGCAAGATAGAGCATCATTGAACCACCATGATTTGTTTCGTCTCAGAGATCTGAAATTCATTGATTTTGGTTTTGATAAAGGCGTTTATTATTAATTTTCCTTATGGAGGAAAAATAATAATTTATGGTTGAAACTGATGAAAGAAATTTGTTTTTGTTTTGTTTCAAAATGAAGCTTGAACTATCCGGCATACCGGAAGATTCGAATTTTCTGGCATGCTGGTCAACTTCACTTTTTCCGGCACACCGGCTAATGCGGGGTAATACGGTAAGTACTAAAATAATAAAAAAATGGTCAGGTGAAAACTTAAAAACACTTACCTCACCCGGGTGCTGAAGAATCACAACTTTGCATTTTATCTTCAAAGGTTCCCTGGGTAGAAAAGGACACCAACAAACTGTCTTTGGTCTTCTACAATAAAAGTCAAATATTTAAATTAAAAATTGTAGATAATAGTAATTAAGATTGAGATGAAAAAGCAATCTATTTAAATTAATCTAGAGAATGTTCAAATGGGTGTTAAACTTTCAAACATTACATTAAACTAACAGAAGTTAATCTTAGTGTGGCAAAATTACTGGCATTCATCGTAGACCTCATATAGGGCCGTTTCTAAGGAGTAGGTTTTTAGGGTTCAAACCCCCTCCGGAAATTTTCAAATCTATTCTAACTATGCTTTTTATAGCATTTTTTGCTGAAAAAAAAAGTGTAACTATTTTATTTTTCTATTTTTTTTTCAATTTCATTTCGAAAATGAAATTATAATCTTCACTAATAATATAAAGCTGTAGAGTTTGTTTGTTTGTTTGTTTGAACGCGCTAATCTCAGGAACTACTGGTTCGATTTGAAAAATTATTTTTGTGTTGAATAGTCCATTTATCCAGGAAGGCTTTAGGCTATAGGAGTTATTGTTATAACTAAAAATAATAATGTTATATATAGATTTTATTTGAATTCAAGGCAATTTTCACATAAATCGCCAAATACTGGGGTTAAAAATTACTTGCACATATTAATGTTATATATCGTTGGAAGCAGAAAAATTTTCTTCGTCCTATGCACTTTGTTCCGATTCTCTAACTTAAACACAGCATGAGTCATTCAATTTTTAAACTTGCCTTTTGCAAGGCTTCACCCGATTTTTTGCAATACTTGGTTTATTAAAACCATCAATAAAAAATAAACTAATTATTCTAGTTTTGATTTTTATGCCATTGAATAGAGCGATATTTTAAACCTCAGAATTGATTCGACTTACAGTCGAAGAACCAAGCTTTTATCTCCATTAGAAAAAAAATTACAAGCGTTTGAACTTTGAGTTCGAAAACCTCTTTTCTGATCAAATTATTAACGTTTTATTGCGTTGCTATGCCGACATCTTTAATTGCTGGTTCCCTTTTCCTCATTTCGTTTCTTAAAAGCATTTTATTTTACAGCATTTCTAGGCCCTCGTATGATGACTATAACAAGGCAAATAATTCCTTTTAGTTCGGTACAATTACAAAGATTTTAGCCTTTAATATTTAATTGTGACATAATGTAGCAATTTGATATTTGACAACAAACATGCCTTTTAACTTAAAAAAAAAATAGCGGGGAAGACCGCAGATTTTGTCGATATAGTTTTTGTTTTGTACTGCTATTCTTTGTCGATATAGTTTTTGTTTTGTACTGCTATTCTTTGCTTATTCTTTTGACTTTTTTTTTTCTTATGTAATAGGTAGGTAAGTAGGTTTCAAATGAGTCAAACCTTTTTTTTTAAAAATGATTTAAGATAGTTTCTAATCTAAGGAAATAATATGAATTGTCATATTTTTGTAACGTTTTTACTACTTTGTATCATTGGTACTAAACACATAATTTAATTGCATAGTATTTTTATATTGGGTAGTGTTTAATCATTCTTTTAACGTTTTTTTCCTTATGTAGCACATATATACGTTGGCTTCAAATGAGTCTAACTTGAAACTTTCCTTGGTACTTTAAAGACGAGCCGCCTTGGCGGCGAGTAGTTTGTTGAAGCTTTCCTCGCTACTTTAAAGGCGAGCCGCCTTGGCGGCGAGTAGGTTGTTTAAACTTTCCTCACTACTTTGAAGGCGAGCCACCTTGGCGGCGAGTAGTTTTCTCAAACTGCCTTCACTCCATGGGGCTTACCATTTTGCTGAACAACATAAATTAATTTTTAATGCTTCAAAATCTATTTCTACCTTTTTTACAACCGACAGACATCTATTTAATTACCAGCCTAGAGTTTTAATGGGTGGAACTCAATTGAGCTATAATAAAAATGCCAAATACCTGGGTTATATAATTGATCAGGAAATCACAAGTAATAAACATATTGAAGCACAAGTTCTTAAGGCTAGACAAAGGTTGAATATCCTCAAATATCCTATATCAGGTCGAGATTGGGGTGTAGAAGCTTGCACACTTCACACTACATATATCTCCCTTGTTAGGCCAATACTGGAGTACGGCTTTCCGATTTATTCCCGTGCTTCCAAGACTAGCCTGGATTAGCTTGAGAGAGTGCAGCACAGTGCAGCTAGAGTCATCACAGGGCTACAACATAGTTGTCCAAATGAAATTGTGGATTACGAAAGTAATTTGCCATCTTTTTCCCAGAGAAGAACCCTGTGCCTTACAAAATATTATAACAAGCTAATTAGCTATAATGAGCAAAACAGAACTTCTGGCTACCTCCTTGATTGGACCAACAATCAACGACTAAAGAAGCACAGCCCCTTTTCCTACGCCAGGACACTAAATCTCCCTTCTTCGAATGTCACTCGTTGAAACCACTAGGGGCCGGATTAGAACTTGACGGAATTTACTTCCATGAGGAGCTCCTAACAACTGTGACAAAACACTCGGAGATTCTGACTCTCGTTAAGCAACTGGCACTTGAAACAATCCATAATATCCCACCTTGTTCTCTGAAAATCTACACAGATGGTAGCAAAGGTGAGGGTGGAGTCTCGGGCAGTGGGATATATACATAAACACAATCTCCAGAGTACAAGAATTTAAAATAAGAAATCCAGATAACTGTTCCGTGTTTAGATCAGAGATGGTTGTTATTAAAAGAGGTTTACAGTATGTAGTAGAGGTGGGAGACCAATTTAGGGACATCTTGATTTTGACCGATAGTCGCGCTTCGGTTCAGCATCTCTCTAATTGGAGCTCTGTTGGAGATCAAACTAGCCTGAACATTCTAAATCTTCTTGAGAGACTATCATCCAAACATACAGTGCATTTCCAATGGATCCCCTCGCATGTGGGAGTAGAAGGGAACGAAAAGGCGGATTTCTTGGCCAGGTCGGCGTCAGAGGAGGGAGTTAACCCAGGAGGAATTCTCACATCTAGTGAGATTACATCCCTGGCAAGGATTGAATTCAATCGGCTCATGAAAATCCCCCTAGCCATTCCTGGTACTTTGCCAAAAGACTGAGTGAGATTTTCAACATTATTCCATGACCATATCAAACAGCCTTTTCCCTCATTCTGAGTGGGCACACGAGGGGACTCGCCTTTGAGCAGGGGAAAAAGACTTTTCCTAATTGCCCTTGGTGTTGCGCCAACGTGGCTTCCCCCGGACATATCTTGACCTGAAGCGAATGCACCCACAGCTCGATCATAGCATCCTAAGACTGCAGTTTCGCCCTTATTATGGGCTCCTCAGTTAGGAATAGCCAATGATCGAGCCGGAGGCAAAAATCCTCTTAATGTAGCTAAGATAGCCAACAAAACTGGTAGATAAAGTGAATTTATCTTACCAGCGAGCGTCCGCAAACTATGGTGCAGCTCAACTCGAAATTTGAAGGCAAAAGCTGGGTACTGTGCAATGAGTTTCCGCCCGTAAGCCAGGCTGTGGGTGCAGTTGCTTCAGTTCTGCCTCAGCCCTGGCTTACGGGCTTCTATAAAATACAGTTACATTCTGAAGATTTTCATAAACAGTATTTATATACTTTGGGAGATACGTCTGTTACGAAGAAAATGCTATTATTTCAATATTTTTTCTGGAATCTTCAAAATATAACTGCATTATATGGTAGTTCTTACTGCATTACATAGTAGTATATGGTTAAATGGACCATGTTCCTCCTTAAGTTCGTGAAATATAACATATTTCTAGTCCTTGTAAGCTGTTTTGTGAAAAACTGATGCTTCTGTTACCGTGGAATTTCTCATTTGCATACATATAGTGAAGAACCATCTATACGCTTCTTCAGGGACTGTATGAAAAAAAAAAGCAGACGTATTCGTTAATATGTATTAGACTCATCCGGGATCCATTAAAAAACGGTGCTTCACTTTATATTGTACAATATTATAGATACTAATCAGTATATTTATTGCTTACTTAATTTTTATGAAAAATCTGAAAAGTCCTTTGGCTATCTATTGAATTCAGACAGATATCAAGACCACAGAAAATTTGTTGTTTTCTATTCTGAAACTTACCGGCAGCGTATGCATTGTTCTCGCTTAGTAGGAGGATCAGCAGGAATACAAGATAATTCTTGAAATATTTCATTAAGCTCGTTGTCCTCCATTCTTGTGCGTTGTATTTATTTTAGAAAAAAACATGAAAAAGACACCAAAATATAAAACTCATTTCTAAAATGAAAGACCAGTCTGACAACAACCGAACAGGCAAAACAAAACAAAAAGAGAGAAGAATCAAGAATAACAGTGCCTGAGTTGAGTAGACTATCATCATCAGAAGCATTCTAAAAGCTTCATCGCTATTATGAAGTAATATGCAACTTTTAAATTCTATTAGAAAACTTTATGCTATAATATTTAAGAAAGCTGTTTTTTGAAGATGAAAATAAGATGATTTTAGCTTTCAGTTAAAATATGGATACAAATCTTAACACTTTTAACGAATCATAACCGTGAAAATGTCAACATCTGACTGACAATTTGCGTAGACACGTAAATAGAAGTTTAAATTGTGGCTTAATTTTTTAATAAATGCTTCTAAACAAAAAATTAAGGTATTTTTTTGAGGAATGAATGTTTGAGCTATGTTTTTTTTTCAGTGTTGATCATTTATATGTTTTAGGATAAAATATATGTGACTCGTCAGTGTATGTTGTCTGGTATGGTATTTTTCTAATATGTTCACAGACCTCTCATTATTTTTCGAGTCTTTAAAACTCCTAATCAGATTGAAATATTTTTTGCATGTGCAATTCCTTGCTGTCTGAAACTAAAAAATGCAGCCCTATACTAGTTGGGGAAGGGGGGAGGGTGTAAAAAGAAAGTTCAGGAGAAACTGAATTTTTACCACACATTTTTACTGAAATCTATCCAACTGACTGCATGTTAATTTCAATGTTAGATTTGATTTCACCTGATTGCATTTTTTGTTTTAAGGCACTAGTTATTTTAGGTTTCATCATCGCTGAATAGAGCAGTTTTTTTTCTGGTATGATCCAAAGTTTCTCAAGCAAAGATCCACATATAAATACTAATTGTAAAATTTTACTAAATTGGCAGAGATATGTGTTTTTTTACTTTCATAAAATAATTTTTTTTATGTGTCTGTTCTCTTTTGCCAATTTTGGTAATTAAGTTTTCATTCCACTGCAGCTACAGATTTGGCATTTTTTTTGGCGGTTTCATATAACTGCAGGCTTGTGCAAACAACAACCGCCAAAAATAACCCGCTAAATAAACCACCAAGTTTGTTTTTTCGCTAATTCTGTAGCTGCGGTGGAGTAAATACGTAAGTACCCAATTTTATATACAGACAATTTTTCTTTTTTTAGCTTGGAATATTTTATTCTCCATAGAATGGCATTAATCTATATTCTGTGAGTATGCCCAAAGTTCGTATCCAGTGGTCTTCAAATGCTCAACCTCTCCTGGGAGAAGCAGGCATGCCTAGCGAATGGTCTAAAAATGGAAGCTTGATAAATAAGCCTCCCAGGGGCTGGCTTCATCCGGATTCTCAAGTCGCCGATGGGGGAGTCAAGTACAGTGTCCGAGTAAGATATCTAACCAATTTCAATCTTCTCCATTTTTTTAACAGTAATGCAGTCAATTCTTGATTAACTACAGAAGGGCCATTCCATCGTCACAAGCGGGAGAAATCAGACAATAATTCACCAAAACTTTACTACAGATTCTAATATTTCAACTAAGCAAGAGTAAACACATTTTTTAATGTTTACATTTGATGCAAAGGTACTTCTGACGCAGTTATATTTTTATCAAAAATTCTTGTTAATTATAATTTAAATTGTTTGTATGCGGGAGATGCAAAATCAACCTTTCGTAACGGGCTTTATGTATTAGTTATTTTTTTACTCTATTACTTTAGCAATGACAAAACAATACATAGATTTTGATTGCTAAGGCTCCAATGTAAATAAAACATATCTCATTTGTTGAGAAATAATTTAAACCAGGGCTCTCCAACCTACGGTCCGCGGGCCGGATCCGGCCCACGAGCAGATTTTTTCCGGCCCGAGGAAAAAATCTGTTTTTTCAATCCCCCCCTTTTTTTGAATATTTTTTTAATTAATCGGAACAGTGACGATCTCATAGTGAATACGTCAAATAATAAATACGAATCTATTCAAACTTTAATGCAAAGCTTTTTTAATTTTTTTTTTGTTACTTCTTTCGACGGTAATACCTATCTCTCTTTGTTGCCCTTTCCGAGAACAAATCTATTTTCTCTGCTTCACATTCTTCCGTTTTTAAGTTCTCGTTAATTCCCCCTTTTTTAGGAACATAAAAAATCACGCTCGAGTTATGTTTTCTCTTTTTGGGTCTACCTACAAGTGTGAGCAGACATTTTCAAAAAATGTATGTTAAATCGAAGTACAGATCCTCTTTATCAAATGAACATTTAAAATCAACTTTAATGATTGGATACAAAGTTTGACCCTAAATGAACTGAAATTTTAAGAGGCAAACAAATGCAATCTTCTCATTAAAAATTGTCCTAAGCGTTGCACTTGCTCTGTTCTCATTTATTGTTAAGTTTCTTATCATCATTAATACATAAAATTCATTTAATAAAATTGCAGTACATTGCAATGATTTAGTTTTTAGTCTCGTTTGGCTTTTTTTTTTCTCTTTTGAACTCCTTTTGGAGAGCAAAATGCATTTCGTGGGAAAAAATAACTTTAGTTTCAGTTTTCTGAACTGCTCTCTAAATTTTACGAGTTTCCGTAATGTTACAAAAAAAAACCATCTGAACTGAACTAATTTTGGACCGTTGGCCCGCCTTGCTTCCAAAAATTTTCAATTTGGCCCCTAGTAAAAAAGGTTGGAGACTCCTGATTTAAACCCTTAAAAAATTAGGTACAGGGTGATTCCATGAAGAGTAGACATTTTGTCCTGCATGTGACAGCTCATATATTTAATTGAAAAGTAATCGGTAATGATAAAAAATTTTTCTTAAGGAATTACTCAAACATGTGTGATTTTCCAAGCAACAGACATTTTTTTAATAACTTTTTATATTGTTATTTTTAATGATATATGTGAAGCTTCACTAGCGGGACAAAATTGCCGTTATCCGTGGAATGGCCCAAAATAGGATGGGACAGTCACCAAGTATAATCCGAAAAAGGGTACAAAACGTACTGTAAAAGCTAAAAAAGTGAACAACACAGCTCATATCTTTAAATTAGGGGTGCACAACCTCCGGCCCGCGGGCCAAATGCGGCCCGCCGCGTAGCGATGTGCGGCCCGCGAGTGTATTTGATTTTTTGTGGTGGAAAACGAAAAAAAAATTTTTTTTTTATTTTTTATTTTTATTATTTTTTTTTTTTTCACTTAGAGGGGAAAGAAAAAGCGAAAAGGTTTTGCTGATTGTATTTTAAGCTACACACACCGAATAAAAACGATCCTAAATTCGTTTGAAGAAAGATTTTAGAACTTGTAGGGAAAAAGAGTAGATCAAAAAATTTTAATTTTCAATTATGAACCAGTGGACAGCATACCCTTTATAGCTCCTTGGCATTGATTCATCAAACCTAATAATTGTTATAGTAACAACCACGACGAAAAAAAAATAATTAAAAAAAACGCCCCATTTTGAAAAATATTATATTTTTAAAATATTTTATTGCTCAAGTTCTGTTTCCAACTTGAATGACAAAATCCTACTAATTTGACTTTTATATGCTAAATGCTTAGCAATTTGGGCACATTTTCATGTGGTTTTTCGATGCCACGTGCAAAGTACACTTTAATTGTTTATATGTAATTTTTCAGCAATCTTTTAGCATCGGCTTCCAGGTTACGATATTTTTTCTTATTTTTGTAGTAATGCACGAAACAAATCATACTGAGCAAGAATACAAACGTATTTTTCGAAACAAATGTGAGCATTTTTTCTAACCACCATTTTTTAACTTTTGCACTCACCGCGTGGCGAATGGATACTTTTCGATATAAAACACGTAAAAATTAAATTATTTGGTACTCTTGTTGATGAAGCTCTTGAAAGAGATGGAGTTAGTTACCTTGCTGGCCTCTGATATATGCAAATGAAGTTTCTAATAGTTGAGACTTTTGGATTTCTAAACATCTTTACCTCCATGATTAACCAATATTAAGAAAAATGTAAGCATGTTGAGAATTTCAACTGTCAACAATGAACCCATATATAAAAATTGGTAGATAAATTTCAACCTCAGCCATCAAATTGCTAATTTTGATTTCATGGCAATTTAATTCCCTGAATTTTTAGAAAAATAATGTTTGTAAATTTTTGTATCATGATTCTTTTTTTGTTAAGTCATCATTTTGTTTGATATTCATATTATATCCAGCTTATGGTAGAATTTTGTGTTTGCACTGTGGCCTAGTTTCTTTGGAACTGTTGGCAGTTTGCCAAGAGTCCTTTTTGGATCTTATTTCAATTACAACTTTTCTTACATTATTAACATCAGCAAAGTACTGGTGCATGCTGCCAGGCCCATCAGTTTTCTTAATTTTCCATGGGGCAAAGGATATGTACTCAATGCAAATAATGTAGCAAAGTATATTCAAAAACAAAAAACATGACTTTCTCTGAGCCTGTGAGGGGGGAAGGGTAATTACTTTTCACGAGCCCTCCAAATGATGGGCTGGCATTCGGCCCTCAAATGGAGCTCGTGCTACGTATGTGGCCCTTCACTGAAAAAGGTTGTGCACCCCTACTTTAAATTATAGCTAAAAATGATAACATTGAATGTAAAAAATATTTTAAAAAAAACTAGAAACGACCAATAACACACTTGCATTTTTCTGTTATCAGTAAATTGTCACCGAAAAAAAAATAAAATAAAATATGGAAGACCAGTGGATAATTGAGAGTTTACTGTATTTGATGTTCTACATTTGACCCCTAACTTTTTAAGAAAATCAAGAGCACAAAATAAAAAACAATTCAAATGCAAAAAGTTCGACAATATGACTAATATTCACCGAGATATGAAATGCAGCATTTTTTAAATTCACTCGACTTTACATTCATTGCCAATAATACTTTTTTGGAGAAAATATAGCTGCTAAAGATAGTATAATGGCTTTAGTCGGATTAATTGTTAATCTTTCAATATTTTGAGTTGGTATTATATTTCAATAGAGATGTTTTCCTAAATATAAGCTAGGGGACCTGGAATCTATATGAAAAGTCAGATTTTATATTATTTCATTTTTTTAAATTTTTTTGTTTCAAACTTTTAATATCTTAACTCAACACCTCCTTTTGAGTATTTTTGCAATGGGAAGTATGCGTCTAGGACGAACCGTTGTGAAAGAAAAGCTTTGCAAGTTAAACCGGGACACCCTGTAAAAATACATGTAGATAATTTCAGTAAAAAAAGTACGAATCATTCCCAAGTCTTTGGAATTTTTTTTTATCAATTTTGTTTTTCTTGAAGTTGTGAACAAAATTAGTTTTGGCTGTTTATTTCATTTTATGCTTGTTTTGTAATTGAAACTTTTCTTTATGGTCAGAAAAATATTTTACAGGTTTATTTGTTCACTATGCTACACAAAGTGGTCAAAATATTTAAAATCCCTTCATAAATAATTTACGTACAAGCCATTTACATTTTATTATGCACAAATAAATGGAAACTCAAAGAAAAAAAAAAGGTTTGGCTGAGAGAGACGGAAATTATTTGAATTGATAAATTTAACTAAACAGTTTCAGACATGATTTGTACTTTTTCTCTAGATGGACCCATATACAGGGTGTCCACTCCAATCGTGGACCAATAGCTAATTTCTAAACCGTTAGAGATAAGCATATAGTTTATTTAGGAAAAAATCTCCAAATTACGAAAGGAATTTTGGGTCTATTCAATGTTTTTCAAAAAATCAAATTTTGAAAGAGTTACGAAATTTTATACAGCCCCCCAGTCCTATCAATCATTTTTAGTAAAACATTCTTGACACTGTAACGTTTAAAACTAAAAAAAAAATCACTCTTCTACCACAAAAATTGACCGAGTTATGACGTTTTGAAAAATCAAGATTTTACATTGTTTCATGACGTCACCGAGCGATTGCTTAAGGGACCGTATGCGAAATCCTTCAAAATCTTGATTTTTCAAAACGTCATAACTCGGTCAATTTTTGTGGTAGAAGAGTGATTTTTTTTTAGTTTTAAACGTTACAGTGTCAAGAATGTTTTATTAAATATGAGTGATAGGACTGGGGGGGCTGTATAAAAATTTAAATTTCGTAACTCTTTCAAAATTTGATTTTTTGAAAAACATTGAATAGACCCAAAATTCCTTTCGTAATTTGGAGATCTTTCCTAAATAAACTATATGCTTATCTCTAACGGTTTAGAAATTAGCTATTGGTCCACGGTTGGAGTGGACACCCTGTATACAGTTAATGCTCAATTTTACAAACTGTTGGAAACATGAAAAGTGTTCCCATAATCAAGTGACGTTGTTTCAATTTTTAAGACATTTTTATGCTGTTGTTAAAACTGTGTTCATACATTAAAGATATGTAAAATCAAGCACCAACTGTTTGTATAAATAAATAAATAAACATAATTACATATACAAATAATGTATCCTTTTTTTTCTCTTAGTATATTGGATGCTTGGAAGTGAATACGTCTATGAAAAGTTTGGATTTTGATCTTAGATCTCAAGTTGCCAAGTAAGATTTTTGAATATGCATTATGCAAGTAGTTTGTGATAATGACCCCTGTGGCAGAATTTTTTTCCACTTTCTGCGACAAATTGTCTGGAACCAATTTCTTTCTACAATACTAGAATATCCTTCAATAATAAATATATAAGCAAACGTCTTATAGTAATTACAAGCTAATTATATTCATAAAGTTAACATCAATGCTGCATAGCTTCATGGTTTTTAAAACTAACTCCCAGTTTTAGCAAAAAATATTTCACTTGATTTTTTACTGTCCAACTAAAAATGTTCAATGATTTTTCATCCTCTTATGGATATATTTCTACTCTTTCTTGATACTTTGATGCAGCTAGCCTTTTACTGTTTCAAACATTAAGTACTAAAAATATTCTAATAGGAATAATAATAACAGGAATTAAGATGGTTTCCACAGAAGAATAATCTGTTAAGACTGTTCTTCAGAATGGTTTTACTGCTGGATGTTTTATTTACTTATTCTTTCAGTCTTTCTTCCCAACCACAAAAATCTTTCTGCACAGTGTCTCTCTGATTCTGCGACAATGTCGCCGGGTCGGCAACTTTCTGCCACGGGGATAAGGACAAAGCAATAAAAATATCAATCTATAGTATTACTATTTATAACTTTACCTCTTTTTATCCTTTTCTAGGGAATGTATTAATAAAGTTTGTGAAACTGCTGGCTTGAAAACCATTGACAAGAAAAGAAAAGTAAGAGGCCGTTTTCTGTGTACTACAGTCAAATGTTTCTCCATCTTTCATTTCTTCTCTTGAGCACTTGCATGTGGCAATTGCTGCTGCACACAGGCAGATAAATCAGTTGTGCCCAACTTATGGCCTGCAGACCATACTAAAAATTTAATGTAAGAGGGGAAAATTAATTGATTTGTAGCTTAGCAAGATAATGTTTATGTTAACCACTATCAAGCTTCAACAGTGACATGCACTTTTAGATCAAAAAGTTTTTTTATCTATCATAAAGCTGCTTTTTAGGATTTTTGTTTCATGCGATTTGTAGAAACAGCTTTGAATCGCCCAGTCAGCTGTATGTATGGTTTATGGGAATATTATTTTACTCTTCATAAAATTCAATGGGGTTTTAAATTTAGAAAAATAAAAATTCTTGTTTTCAGAAAAGTCAAACAATGACGAAAGTAGGCATGGGCAAGGCTAACTTTGCAGCATGCATAATGGTGTGCCCAGGCTCTTTGTAGCCTTCAAAATATTTAACACTCAAGTTTGCTTTCTCCTAATTATTCATTGCCCTCTTTCTCTGTACTATTTTATAAAGCAATCCTTATCATTTATTTGTTTATTTTCAGTGTCTCTGCTGTTTTATTATAAAATACTTTTTTTCTGGTCCTAATTGATTTCGTTAAAAGCTGTGTGATGAATGTTTATCTATTCATATGTATGCAGTCGAATCCTGTTAAAACAAACTCCAAGGGACCTTTAAAACTAATTCATCTTAACCCCAGCTCGTGTCATCCGACAAACAACAAACAAACAGGAGGACCAGGATTGGAAATGTTGTTGAGTTCGTTTTAGCATTAATTCCTTTTAAGCATATGCAATGAGTTACCACCCATAAGCTAGGGCTAAGGCAGAGTTGAAGCAAATACACGCACAGCTCGGTGATGATATCCTGAGACTGCAGTTTCGTCCTTATTCTGGACTCCTCAGTCAGGAATAGCCAATAACTGAGTTGGAGGCAAAGATCCTCTTATTGTAGCTAAGATAGCCAACAAACTGATAGATTATGGGCGGTAACTCATAGCATATTACCCAGCTTTTGCTTTCAAATTACGAGTTGAGCTGCACCATGGTTTGCGGACGCTCGCTGGTAAGGCAAATTCATTTCATCTACTAGTTTGTTGGCTACAATAAGACAATCTTTGCCCCCAGCTATACCCTGTGTAACCAAAGGAGGCAGCCGTAAGTGAAATTTTTCCTGATGGTTGTCATAGTTACGGCGCTATGGACTTTTCTCCCACGTAGCTTTACTAACAATGGTTAAATGCAAACGATTGAAATTGTTTTGTGCGTAAACTATTATTCAATCAACGTTAATATAATACTTTTTGAAGTATTTATATAAAGGATACTCATGATGGCAGGTCTTGTTAAAACAAACTATTTAGCACTAGGTTTGTTAGAAAACGTTTAGAAATAACTGAGATAACGAGTACATAAATAAACGCTTAAGCCTCATTTGATAAACATAAAATAAATGAAATGCTTCAACAGTTGTGTATAAAAAAAGAGTAAAACTTGTCTTTCTTGCGGTTTCCATGGAGAGGATGCAAAATTTCTAAAACTGATACGCCTATTTTAAAGTAACCGAGTATAGGTTACTGGCTATTCCTGACCGAGGAGTCCAGAAGAAAGACGAAACTGCAGTCTCAGGATATCATGACCGAGCTGTGGGTGTGATTGCTTCCTTTTAAGCATGTTTGAATCAGCGAGGTTCGACTGCAATATGAGCTTTGTCTAGTAGCATTAGCATAAAAAAGTTTATATTTCTCACTTCTTTCATTTTAGGTTGATAAGCGTGTGTTGCGAATGCTGGCAGAAAAGCCGAACATGGATTATGCTGGTTCAAATGTTAACCTGATTATTACCAGTTCATATATGATGCTTTCAGTTATGGAGTCTGGAGAGGTATGGTATTATCTACTGATAATATTAATGCAAACTTAGCAATTGGTTTATGAAGTAGTTTTTACTTGTACTTAGAGTATACTATTTTCATTGTGTTTCATTATTTTTTTCCTGGTCATGGCACCAGATTCTATCGATAATTTGCATGTTTTAATCAATGATGGCCATCCCACCCTAAGGCAAAGGCACAGCCCTTAAGACTATGGACCCCCCCCCCCCCCAGAACAAGATGCATCCAAATTGAGATTTAAAGAAAAATCTCCTCTCTCTAAGAACCCCAGTTGCTCAGTTTGTGCCATGGATCATGTGGACACCCCTGTTTTAATGGCCACTGCCCGCAGAAAAAAATTTGTTATCTAAGTTTAACAGTTACTACGAAAGCATTTTGCATGTTTGTGTTTTAATTGTTGCTTTAAATGAATAGACAGCATCACTTATGTTATAAGAGGGTCACTCAATTCAATTCATCTTTGTCACGAATTAACTAGTAAAAATAGAAAGTGATAGATCTCTTTCTATTTTTGATGTTTTGTTTTCTGAGAAAAATGATGAATTTAAAACTTTAATATTTAGTAAGACTTTTGCTTTTACATTACATAACTCTCTTCGTATCACTCAGATCCTAAGCTAATCTCTTTCAACACCTTTTATGTTTTGTCCTTTTAACATTTTTCCTTTATATACATTTTTAATTAATTGCAGAATTTTAAAATTTGATGCCCCCCTCCCCCTCAAATGAATTTCTGATGACATAGAAAACAAACCAGCACATGCAAAGCAACACTTTTTAACATACAAAGCAATGTTATGTGGTTATTTTTGTTCAAGTTGATCAGTGGAATTAAAAATGATCATGTGACTCGCGCACATTAATCACAATGACAATAGATTAAAAGACAATTATCAGGCAAAGTGAGATCAATAAGCCATCTTGGTTCTTCCACAAAAAGTTTATGTCATTAAAAAAGAAAATTTTACAGTATAGATTTTTTAACGTGAAAAAATTCCCATAGATTCATTAAAAATTCGTAAATTGTTTTTTAAAGTACTTTTTGTTTGTTTATTGTTTTAAACTTGTAACATTTTTCTTTTATAGGTTATATCGAATCATGAGATGCCAAATGTATCGTTCGCTTCAGGTGGAGATGCTGTATGTTATATTTTGATCTCTTATTATATCATTGCTGTTTTAAAGTGTTGTGTTTGTGCAGTGAGAGTTGTTATTTTGCTCTAAAGTAGCATTTCTCGGTTGTTTTTATTTGGTACTTCTTCTTTCAGTATATTTTCAAAATTCAAACATTGAGTTTGAAACTAAAAAATGTTTTCCCATAAGTATGATTAAACAATAAAATACATGATTGATTAGACAGATGTCAGAAATAGTAGATTGAAAATTAAATGAAGCTCTGAATTTTTAATGTGTGAAATCAGGACCGTAACCAGACTATTGTTTCGGGGAGTGTTTCACCAACACATTTCTCCTGAAATCTATATGGTAAATAAAATTTTATTTCATGTTCCACATTCTTTTGCTTTTTGTTACAGTAGATGATTAAGGGGCATTAACATGAAACATAAAGTAATAACATATCTTTCCAACAAAGGAAAAAATTCTGATGTGTACAAAGCATCTTAGCCCCAGTTAAAAAGATGCACCGTTGTGTATGAAATTATATTTGCAAAAACTACAATAAAGATAAATACTGCAGATAAATCAATTAATTTGTACTATCAATCAATTATGATTATTTCATTTTTCAAATGATATTGAAAAGTAAATAAGAAAAGTTAAATATTAAATAGTAATAATTTTATTTTTCTGTAAAACAAGGCATTAAAAAGCATTTTTTGGAAGTTTGGAAAATTTCAAAAGGGGTTTGAACCCCCCCCCCCCTGTAAATATGGCCCTGTATGAAATGCATAGTTGGATCAAAATTCAAAATTGTTGAGTTAAATGCTTACTGGTGAAAAAATTTGCTTTATTATCATTAGCTTATTATAATAAGAATAATTTCCCTTAATGGCTGTGTAGTAAAAGGTTTATTGGAATTCTATTTCAACACATTAAAATAAAGTTGTGATTGTTGTTAAATTAGTTTATAACAATTTTATAAATATTTTTTTCATGCATTGTTGTTAATATTTTAATTCATTTTCAGGATACTTTAGACTTTGTTGCATATGTCGCGAAAAATTCAAGATTTGGGCGAGCATGTTTCGTACTTGAATGTGGTGGAGGTCTAGCTCAGGATGTCATTACGACAATTGGTCAGGCTTTTGAGCTAAGATTCAAAGAATTTCTGAAAAAAACTCCTCGAGCGATAACCGTACCTGATCGGTGAGTACCTTGTTCAGTTAAGGTGTCTAAGGGCTTAAAATTTTAACGTGACTCAACAAATATCCAGTATTTAAAAGCAAGTAACTAAATTTCTATACAAGCGATGTTTAAAATTTTAACTTTAAATGAAAGCTGAAAATCTCATAAATCAGTAAAATTTTGTGAAAGAAAAAATAATAGTAAATTTTACTGTTTTTCAAGGGGAAAATAACATGCACTCTCTCTTGTTGGAAATGCATGTGTAATACTTATAGTAACCTCAATGCTTTTGCTGTACACTGAGGCGGACGTGATGTACAAGTATGCCATCAGCGCCACCTTTAGAAAGTAGCTTGCGCTCACTTGCAGCGCACTTACAATGTCAATATGATTGTGGGATAAATGTTTTGTTTATGTGAGTAAAGTGTGTAAACCTGTGAATGGAGTTCTTGTACATACGAAGGCGAAACACCGCCCCAATACCTTCCTCAAAACATGAACCTCAATTTAAAGTTTTAAAATCGACTTGTTTTTTAATTGAAATTTTAAAAATAAATATCAAAAATTTGACCAATATTTTGGAAGTTTTTTTTTTTGAAAATTAAAGTTGATTTTTAAGTTATAGAAATAGAACAGGTAAACACACATAAAAAAAAGTTGAATGAAAAAAAAAAAAAACTTTTTGAGATATCATGTATACAAAACGAAAAACAGACTTCTGAGAAAAAAAGGTTTAAGCAGCTACTGTTGGCATTAATTTAATTGGGTATCGTTAACGGTTTCTTTACGATAACTCGAGAAGTTTTTTGTGTATAGTAACAGATTAGCTATCAAATTGTTCAGAATTAAATTATGCATGACAAGTATTTTTTTCAGAAAATCAAAATTTTGAAGGTTAAGACTCTTTAGACCCTTTAATGATGGTTGTTGTGCAAAAAATGTAATAGTTTTAGAATTTTCATTTTGAAAAATAATTTTATATACAAAACGACTGATCTTATTTAACAAATCTTTTTTATTTTTTAAATTAAAAAAATACAGACAAAATACTTTGTATTCAAAGTTGTAATAAAAATTTTGCAACTTAACAATTGTTTGCAAATCATGTGTTGTTTTGTTCAAGAAAACGTTCCCAGAAATGGTTTTATGGTGTTTAAAATTCTGTACTTATTTAGTATCATCCTCTAACATTATGGTGACACATTATTAATCATACTAAAACATTACAAAAGTTGCAATTTCAAACTTGTTATGTGTGTGGTGCTTTAAATATTTTTGTTAATTTCTAGAAAATTATTTTCTGTTCATAAAATTCTGACATTTTAAAAACAGTTATGTTTGTATTGAAAATGAATATAAGTTTACGCTCTAACAAAAACAATCATTTTTTTATTAAAATTACTTTTTCTCAGAATAAGTAACTATACTGAATGAATTTTAGCTGATCAATTGACTGATATTTTTTTTTTCTTTTTTCGGAATCACGTTGAATGAATTTATTACGCCTAAGTAATGGTTAAGAAATCTTACTGTTGTGCTCCCATTTGATTCGAAAATTTTCAATTATAATGGTAGGGGTATGAACAATGTATTCATTTTCTTAAATTTGTTTTTATTTAAAAAAAGAAGAAGGAAATAGTAGATGTTACTGGGAAAAGTTTAAATGAAACTCAAGTGTGAAAGAAGAAAGGGAAAAAATGACTGATTTTAAAACAAGGGACTTTTGGGGACTTTAAACTAAAAAACAGACCAATTGGGCGTTCTGCAAGTTGCATTGGTCCTTTTTTTGTTGCCAATGTTTTCAGTAAAAAAAAAACACACCTCTAAACTTGATTTTAGCTGATGATATACTTTTCAGTGTGATACATGAAAAAAATATAGAATCCAACATTACACATGTACACACATGTACACTACACACAGCAAAAAATATTAATAGTGTCCTGATTTTTATCCTAATGTTTTTGTAATGTTGTGTCCTGTTTTTTTTTTTTTTTTTTTTTCAAAGCCAGTGCAAAGTCTGTAATAGAATTTTAAATACTAATATTTTTAGTAATTCTTTGTATCAGCAGCCTTATGCAGTCAAATTTGGAGGTAGACATCTTCAAAAAAAAAAAAAAAAAAAATCTAAAATATTCTTCCTATATCCTTGCACTATTAATTATTATTTAAATAAAATGTTCTCTTCTATTGCAGCTTGGAAAATCCAGTGTTCAACGGTAGTGACTGTGCCTGGGGAGAAGATCCTGAATATTACAATGACCTGCCAGGCAAGGTTCCACCGGAAGGACAGCCTCCGTTGCCACCTTTGCCCGATTATCAACAAAATGGCGTTGGAGTAAGAAGTTATTTTGTATATTATCTGAAAGTTGAAATTATTATTACTATTAATATATTTTTTGTAACAACTAATGATCTGCAATCATCTTATATAGGTATACAGCAGTATTGCATCTTATATAGGTTTTTTTCCCAGTTTGTGCTCTAAAAAACGTTACTATCTGTGTAGGTTAGAGATGATTTCCAATCACCATAAATAGGTGTTTTTTTCCAGTTTGTGCTCTTAAAAACGTTACTATCTGTGCAGGTTTTTTGCTCAAATTTTAAGAAAAATCTTTGAGATTTGTCTTATACGGTTATTTTTGAAACAGGCCTTTATTTCTTTTGACCAAATGGCAACAATTAATGTATTTTTAAACCAAAGCAAAGAAACCTGCTATTGGACAAAGTTATTTGAAACAAATACAAACAAGGACAAAGTTTTGTCCTTGTTTGGAAAAAAAGTTTTGTCCTTGTTGGTCCAAAGTTAGACAAAGTTTTTTGTTGTTCTGCAGACATGTTTTTTGGCGTTACAAGGAATGCCTTTTTCAATGCAAAAATGCGAACTTATGGATGCACAGACATCAGAGACGAGGCGGTTGGATGTCAGATTTTCGCATTGAAAAAGGCGTTCCTTGTAACGCCAAAACACGTGTCTACAGTATTCCTGTGCATTTGTGCTTTTCAACGTTGCTTTATATGCGTTTATGAATGCAATCCTTGACTGAAAACTTTTATTTGTCAGAAACAATTTCAACTGTTTTTAAGCTCAATAATAAACTTAGACTGCATATTTACTGTTCAAACTTTATATCATTTATTAAGATAAATTATGTTACTGGGGTATAACTTATTTTATTTCTTTGCTTTCCTTCTTTAGCATTGTGTTCTGGATACCTCTGCTGTTCTTGACAACCAAGAGCATCAAATACTTAAAAATCAGAAGTTGCCAATAACAGAACCAGGTAAAGTAATATTCTTTTTGTAAAGTTCTAATTGAACCTTAATAAATGATACCTCTTTGATTATGATCTCTGTGTAACCCAGATTGCTTAGTGTGCATTTTTAACAAAATGCATATTCGCTTTATTTAGAAGGTTATTTTCTACTGGAATGTATACAAGGAAATTGAAGATGAATTTTTGAATATTCTGTGCATGGTCAACAAATCTTAGTTACTCCTCTTATTACTAGTGACATGGCTATGCTATTACTGCTAAAAAAAAAAAAAAAAAACCCTTGATGACTCTCTCTTGAACCTTGAAACCTCTTATTACTAGTGTCATGGCCATGATATTACTGCTATATAATATATATATATATATATATATATATATATATATATATATATATATATATATATATATATATACATATATATAAACTGATGACTGTAGTGAGCATAGGTTTGATGAACCTTATTCAGTGTGACTAAATAAATTTGTTCATGCTGAAATGATATTGTCACGCAATGAATGAACAATTAAATTACAGTCTATTTTTACTTGATTAGACCAACGTTCCTTATGTCATTCATATCACCATTCAATAAAATAGGTTCCTTATTTTTCATGTTCTCTTTTTCCCCCAACAATCACTTATGGAACTTGTATCATGATTTTTGGACCACATACACAAACACATCTAGGTATTTATAAAATGTATATCTAGTTGAAAGAATTATTTTCTTTTTTTCTTCTAATATATTATTAATATTAATATTATGTTATAAAATTAAGAAAATAATAAAACATATCAATTGGTGGTTAAATAGCGTTTTCATTAAACTCTGTGAATAAACTCTTAATTTGTGTGCATGATGTTTTACAGAGTATGTTAATAGCATTGTAACGTCTGGAGAGCAGTCTGGAACTGATTCATTTGACATGCGTAAGTTTACTTTATGTTTTATTTCCTTCTATTGAATTTTCACAGTAACTTGAGCAAATTAAATTTTATTGTTTGCATTTTGCCCTGTTTTCATATATAAGTTGTTAGTTTCCACTTCACTGTCAATAGCTTTATTTCTGTGTCATTCCATTTTAACTTGCTGAAAAATTTAACAGTGTGAATTGGATCTGAGATGTTATTGTTGTAGTTTAATGATTGAAATATGTCACTAAAAGTTTGCAATCAGCACACATGTATCTTACATGAATGCTGAGCTGTTCAATTATATTAGTTCTTCATGATCACTTTTATGAGTAATGCAATTTTTTTTAAATCTAAGTCAGTAATTGGGCTTTTAAAATATGGTGATGAACTAATGCTGGAACCTTTGAAATATTTTTTGCAGTAAATATGAGCTTGAGACAAATCTGTACCTCAGAACCAGACTAACGTAAGTCCATTTTCGTCATTTTTCAGTAGAGGGGAAAAACGATGTATTCGACAATCGTTTTTCCCCTCTACCGAAAAATGACGAAAATGGACTTACGTTAGTCTGGTTCTGAGGTACAGAAATGTCCTGAAGCATATAATGCTGATTGATGCAACAAAGAACATGTATGCATAGTTTCATAATTCTAGAAAATATACTTTCAATTCACGTTTACTACTTTCCCTGTTTTTTCTCATAGCAGTAATCATTTTGATTTCAATTTTAGTATTACGCAATTGTAAATTTATAGTGCATTTTGCATTGGTTTAAAGGCTCCAAATCAATTCGCAATTTATTTGCTCATAATTCCGTCGGAAAAATTAATCCTTATGGGGATCTTTGGTGTACTGCTATCAAAACAAGAACAAGTTTTCTACACCTGAAGATTTTAAATAAAGGATAAAATTTTTGCATTAAATATGACTGTATAGCTTTTCTTTCTAAGTTTTGTTGCTCCTCATAATTTTTGTATGGTACAAAATGTATATATATAAAAAACCAGTATTGCAGCAATGTAGCTTAGACATCCCATGTCAACTTTGTAAAATTGTAAAATGTATTGCATCATGAAGCAAATTTTAAAATGTGAATTCTATATACTTTCCTTTTTACTGACTATTTTCCTTGTTTTATTTCGTTTTCATTTTATTGTCATTTAATAGAATTTAGATAATGCCATAAATAATTGGCTATTTATTTTTCGGTACAAAAAATATTTTTGCTGAAATACTTTCCAATATCCTGAAACCTTGATCATGGCAAAACACTTTCATAATGTATACCTTATTTTCGAGGAGATAAGCCGCACTATCGTATATGCTGCCCTTCGCAAAATTCGGGAGGAAAAAATTGTATTTTATATGGTACCTAATTTAGTTCAAGAACTTAAAACCTTTGTATTTTTACCACAGAACCATTTGAAACGGCTCTTCTGGCAGATTCCAATCACCAGCCACCCCCTCCTCCAAGACACAGGTCCTGTGAATCGCCTCCCCACCCCCCGCCACACGCCTCTTCACCTTCGCCTTTCGTGACTTCCGTGAAGCACAAATGGCCCGCAGGCCTGGCCAATCACAGGGTAGTGCTTCTGCAGGAGGAGTGGTTCCATGGTCCAATCAGCAGGAAGGAGAGCGAGACTCTGGTGGTGAGGGATGGGGATTTTCTGGTTCGCGAATCTCAAGGCTCTCCCGGGCAATATGTTTTGACTGGCATGCAAGCTGGAATAAGAAAACATTTGCTTCTAGTTGATCCAGAAGGAGTGGTAAGTGTTTTTTTTTTGCTTAGGCTGTGTGTGCATTATTTCTGTACCTCAGAACCAGACTAACGTAAGTCCATTTTCATCATTTTTCAGTAGAGGGGAAAAACGATATATTCGACAATCGTTTTTCCCCTCTACCGAAAAATGACGAAAATGGACTTACGTTAGTCTGGTTCTGAGGTACAGATTTGTAGCATTAGAAATTCGTTAAAAATAGTTATTTTACAAAGATTAAATAAATACCCTCTTATGGAGAAAAATTAAGACTTTCTATTCATATGTAATGCTAATATGTACAAGCATTTTTTCACTTATTTTAGAGGATTTATGCGAAAACGTTGATTTAAATTGCATTAAACTAATCATTGATGGTTAACTCGCGAGAGGTCGAAAACAATCCCAGCCATTTTTGTTTCAATTTCTTGGAATTTCATAGCCAGATAAGGAAACCAGCTTTTTGGTCGCTACAATTGTGTCCTTGATTGATGTGAGGGTGTGGTTGGAATTTTCTTAAACCCTTTTCATTTTTGTGAACAAGGGGAGTCTTTTGAGAGTGGGGTTGTTGAGGACCCCATGCGAGTACTGACGTTCGTGAAACTCTCAAAACGGACAGGTGTTTAGAATTAGTTTCAATGCATTCATTCAATGTTTTACGAAAAAGTTTGTGAAAAGGAAGTAATTTTTAATAATCCTCTCACTTGTGTGTCTAATAACTGCGAGTTCTCATGAGTTAATTAAATTGATGATAGAATATGGTGTTATAACCAAATCTGAGGTTGCATACTGAATTTCTAAAGGACCTGATCACAGACAAAAGGTGAAAATTGAGTCGCAAGATTCATTACAAACATAGATAAATACAGATGAAGCTAATAAAAGTGTGTTAAAACTAAAAACTAGTCACTACCTTTTAGCGTGAAGCCTTAGGATTTCCATATAGTGCTTAACCTTTTGGATCCGGGCTGTGTAGTACGACAGTTGAACCACAGATTTCTTTTCCATTGAAAAGAGAAGGTATAAACTGCACCAGGTGTATGAAACCTTGAAAAAATCCCCGGCTCCAAAGGGTTCAAGTGAAAATCTCAACCTTGTCCTCTCAAAAAAAAAAAAGACTTATGGTACAGCATGTGTACCGCCCGGCTCCTAAAGGTTAAGAAATAGGGTATATCAGGGTTGCCAAAGTTTAAATAGGTCAAATTTGAACACTCTCTTTGTCATGACAAAGTGAGGTAGGTACCCACTTATGCATACTGTTCCATCGATCAGATAGGCCATCTTGAACTTTTTATGTAAAAATAATTCTAGCTATTATGATAAATAATTGAAATAAATTTTCAAAATTGTTTGACGTTCAAAATTATAGCAATTTATTTTTGTAACTTACATTTGTTTTAAATTTATACCATAAGTAAGGCTGTAAAAAAAC
>JAXGGA010006057.1:0-72879 GCA_038373865.1 Uloborus plumipes
TTAAAATTGATGCGCAAAAGGTTATACTAATTTGAAGCATTATGAATTTCGCAGGCACATGTATGAATTTTGCCAAAGCATTAAGTCATGAAAAGTATTCAAAGTTAGAATAAAAGACGAGGAAAATATATTAAAGCGCTCAATGATTAAACTGGCGTAGGATAATTTAGAAAATTTCGAAAGGGTTGGAAAATTATCTATTAAAGTACAGTGAGTGAAAGCTAATTAACCGCAAATTATTCAAAGTAGCAATTAAGTTTGCAGAAATGTAAAGATACGATTAAATAAAAAATACAATCGAAATGTTTAATTTGTATGTACTATACATTATTTACAATACATTTTTTAGCCTAAAACTATTACGAAATTAAAATACCAATAATGGCAGGGGAAAAATGCGTTACTATTTAGTTATTTTGAGTTCTCATATTCGCATACATATTTCGCAGTAATTCACAATACATGCAGTAATTAGAAAGTTATAAAGTCAAGTACACACACACACACACACACACACACACACACTGTAAAAAAAAGATGTTTTTACAGTCTAATGCAGCTAAATTTGCAATAACTTTACTGTAAGAAACTGTAAAAATACTAGTTTCAGTTTATTACAGTGCATTTTAGTTTTAAATTGGAAAATCTCCTACCAGTATTATACTGTTATTTTTACAGTATAATACAGCTAATTGTATGGTGAAATTGCTACTTTTACAGTAATAAACTGTAAAATAGTTTTACAGTTTAATTCTGTGCTTTTACAGTTTGAAACTGGAACCTCTGCGGCCAGTATTATACTGTAAAAATAACATCTTTATTTGCAATGTATAAGCCTAAGATTCATCCATGCACTGCAAAAGATAAACTTGTTTTAACAGTTAATACTGGCAGCAGAAGATGCAGTTTAAAACTCAAATGCACAGTAAGAGACTAAATTTAGCAATTTACTGTTTATTACTGTAAAATTAGCTGTTTTACAGTTTATTACTGCGCATTTTAGTTTTAAACTGGGACATCAGTTGCCAGAATTGTACTTTAAAGACAAGCTTTATTTTTTGCAGTGTAATTAAGTAAAAATTTTTCTGCACATGAAATTCACAAAGCTTAAATAATGAGATTTTTACTTACAACTTAAAACGTAACGAAAAATATAAAGAGGGCAAATTTAAAAAGTAAATATATAAGAAATAAGCCTTTTCGAAGGCTTTTATGTACAAAAACGGCCCATAAGTACATGATACAAGTTAATTATAAATATGAGTCATTGTAAAATTTTAAAAGTATCAAACTAAATACGCAGTGTAAAATAAAATGTGACCTAAAAATATTTTTTAAACTATCTTTCGTTGGGAGGCATCAAAGTGAACTTTTTTACATCTCTTCTAGCGCCTGCTTAAGAACGAACTCAAAAAAAAAAAAAAAAATCAGAAACAGCAATACTACAAATGCGATGTCCTTACTGGAAGATCAAATATTTGTTTCATCCAAGAAAACGGAGCTTTAAAACGAGAGAGAAAAAAATATTTTTGTCACTCGTTTTACTTCCCTGTGCAGAGAAAATAAGAATTTCTAGTAAAATACACCTTAAAAACTTCTTTCATCTGCATCGCATTTTTCTCAAAAAATATAAAAAAAAGTCTAGATGTTTTTAGGAGTTTTTTTTTCCCCCTTAGTAAAAATTCAGAGTTCTCTTTTCATAAAAAAGGGTGCATGAATACTATATGCGCCTTAAAAAATTAATACTATGAAACGGAAAGTATGATTCGTTTTGTTTTAAGATCGAAACCACTTATCCTGATTAATAAAATCAACGTGCAATCTCTCTAAAACCCATACTAGAATGAAAACGGTAACTTTTTTTGATCGGGTGAGACGCAGTACATTTTTGAGCTCCATGTCTGGAAAAATGTATTGAAAAGCAAGTTACTTGAGTTACACTTATGAAATTGTTTCTATGTTCTGGTTACGTAATTTTAAAAAGTAGTCAATTTAAAGTTTACAGTGTGTAATATTATTTATGAACTATATTTAAAGATTCCTTTAAAACATACCAATTATTTTTATGAATATTTTTATCGGGGTTTTGTATTTAAAATCTGCAAATCACTCCCGCAATAATCATGCGTATCTGGATAAATAAAGCATTTTAGAGCTTTTTTTTATGCATTTTTAAAGTCATTTCCAGGTTTTCTTTGGTCATAAAAACCGTGGCTATAACTTTTAAACCTATGGTGTACACAAAAACTGTTTTTTGTTTCTTTTTTTTTTCAATTATTAATCTATATGTCTAAAACTTTGTGTGATTGTATATTTACTACATCTAAAAACATAAAAAATTGGTGTAATAACAATGAATTTTTTTTTAATTTAAAATTTAAATTCTTTTTTAACAAACTTTCAAAATGCTCCATGAGTTACAATTTTTTTTTTAAACTTTGAATTCCCACTTAATTTCCAATCATTAGGCATGATTGCATAGATATATGCAATATGCATTACATGTAATTTTTTATGAGATAGTTTATAAAAGATGGCTGTGAATGAAAATTTATATGAATTTTTCAGCTAAAAAATTTGTGTAAATTTTCATTTTCATGGTCAAAAAACTTGTTTTGTATTTCTCAAACACTTTAATATCGCTGGCGTGTAATCTTTAATAGAAGTAATCGGAAACTTGGACTCCACATTAGATTTTCTAGTCACCTTTCTATAAAAATATGGTAAACACAGTGAATCAGTTTCAAATATTTATAAATGAGACGTTTTTCTTGCCGTCTGAGACATGACATTTAATTTCAAATACGTTTCTTCAATAATTTCTTAATTTCAAATACTTCAACTCAAACTTCGGAAAAATGTAAATTATATCTAACTACTCTAGCATAGAAGCATAGTAAAACTGCGTAAATATCCATTGAGTTGTGACCAGTTTTGATACAGTTTCATAATCTGAAGAATCAAGGTTTAACTTTTTTAAAGTGCGGATTACTTTCTTTTTTAAACCTCCTTTTAGACGTTTGCTCATAAACTTCGGAATCTTTACTACAACTATGTACTATATTAATTTATTTTACGAAACTAAGTGGTATGTCCCACACTTTGAAAATATATGGGGTTTTCTCTTTTCTCATGGAGAAAGCACTTTTCGATTAATCATCGCGAATACTATGGCTAAGATGCATTTTTCTGTCCTACATACTATTATGACTTTTATCTCACGTTGCGTTACTTCATTTCTACATATTTTTGTATTGTTAGTTCTGAAATTCCAGCTAAATGTAATATTCAATAAATCAATTTCTTTATTTTCATCCATTTTCGACCATAACTTCTTGTTTTTAACTTAAAATTTTATTTTCCAAATAATTTTTTTATGCAAAACTCATTCATCAAACTGCAAAAAAAAAAAAATCATCCGTGTAAAAAACCGTTTAAAAATTTAAATTTTAGTAAAATTAATTCCCATGTTAATATGTGCTGTATGTAATGAAACGCTTCTTATTGATCTACGTTGCGTGAGACAAAACTAAGCTAGTTTCTTAACAATGGCACTTGATTAAAAGTTTTACATTACTCAGAGTTATGAAAGCAAAATTTCCCATTTTGACAAAAGTACTTCATTAATTGAGCAACAAATTTAAAATACTTTAAATACGTTTCTTAATTAAGAAGAAGCATTTTATACCTTCCTTCCAACCATAAAGCGTTTCTAAATTAAGAAATCACAACATTCCACAACACAGCCCAAAATGAACAAAGCATGTGCAGTTGCTCCCAGAGCATAACACCACTCTTCCCCTCAAAGCATATTTTACTCTACAATTAGATTTCCTGAACATCTGCGACTAAATCTGCAAACAGGGAGAAAAGAACTATTTATTGTGTTGAAGAAAAACCGCTATTCCAGAGTTCATTTCCAAACCACTGGTCTATTCCATCGTCACGCGAACAAAACATAGAGCTCTCTCTCTCTCTCTTTTTCCTTTTTACCTCTGTTCAGTTTCGCTTGGAACATTCAAACGCCTTTTTCCCCAGGCGTTTGAAGATGCAAGAAGAAAAATAAATAAACGAATCTCACTCGCGCACTAAATTGATTGGAAAAAGAAACCTGCTGGAAGAAAACCTTTTTTTTTTTTTAATTCTGTAAACATTTTTTTTGTCTAGTTTATTTTGAGGTTTTGAGTAAAAAATATCTTTTAGTTAAAGTCTTCTTGAGAAAATTAAACCAATATAAAGAACTGTTAACATATATTACTGACAAAAATTAATACATTCAAAATGATTCTGATTCCAGTTAAGGTAAAAAATAAAAGAGAACTAAAGTATGCAAACAATTTGCCTAATTTTAAGAATCTATTCAAAAAATACATGATGTTACTTTTTTTTTTTAAATACATTGAAATAAAAATCAATTTTTCTCTGCTCAAAAGCGTTAAAAATTTTACAAATGCTTTTATTTGATTTCATAGTTTATACTCAAAATCGACAGTAAAGAAATTGTTTTAATGGAAACTTTTTCTCAAATTGTAGATTCAACCCATTCAAACGTATGCTAAAATAGACTAATGAACATCAATAATGAATACAATAATGCCAGTAAAAGTTTCAAAAATGAACTGCAATAGGATATTCCGAGAATAAGATTTTAGGATAAGGGGGCGCCTACAAATGATGTCACTGTTTGAGGAGAAGGGTGTTGTGACAGTTATTGATTTAAGTGTGACTGTGATAGTTTGTGACAAGGACGAAGGATAGTTATAAGAAATTGTACATCACACATTTTGGTTGAGACAAAAGTCCTTTTATGTCACAAAATGTTTATGTAATATAGCGTAACATGTAACATGTGGGGGGAAATGTGACACTTTGTGACAAAGGGTTTAAATGTGATAAAAATTACTCTGACAAAATTTATGGGCATACCCATAGTAAAAAATGTTTTATGATAAGATCTCTGAAAATGAAATCTTCAAACTATAATTTTTTTTTTTAAAACATTCAATTTTTTAAATAACATATTTGCAAAGAATTTGCTAAAGTTCATATATTTCAATGTTACAAAACTGAATGCAAAATATATAATACCCTTAAATGAAATTATTTTAACGAACTAAAATTACTACTGAGCAAAAATCACTAATTTTAAATTAGTATAACGCAAAAATAGTGTTTATAAATAAGCTTAATAGTTTAGTTACTCATTTCGAAATCAGAAAGATGGACAGATAAGAACGTGGGAAGCAATACTGCAAAGAATGGGTTTACACTGCAAAAAATAAGTTGTTCTTTACAGTACAATATTAAAAGCAAAGGTTTCAGTTTCAAACTGTAAAATTGCAGATAAACTGTAAAACTAACTAGTTTACAATTTATTACTGTAAAATTAACAATGCTACACAGTTTATTACCATTAAATTAGCCAGTGTAATACTAGCAGCAAGGTTCCAGTTTGAAACTGTAAAATACACAGTAATAAACAGCAAAATTAGCAATTTTATAATTTATTACTGTAAACTAGCAATTTTACAGTTTACTACTGCAAAATAAGCCGTTTTAGAGTTTATTACTGTAAAATAACTGTAATAATAGCAGTATCATACTATAAAAACAACATTCATTTTATATATTCCTCGTAAAATATCGTCATATTAAAGCAAGTTTTTAAATCAATCTCATTGACAACAGAAATAATTAAGTTTTTAAGACAAAAAAATTAGAAATGTAAGCTAAACAAGAGACGCTCATGTTTAAAAATTATTTTATTGAAATGTTAATCAAAATACCTTCTCAAATTTGGAATTTTCCTCCATCGACTCACTTAATTTACTTTGCAATAAATCATACAATGTCTTCTATTTATCAAAGAAATGTCCCAAACTATTCTTTTAATTTAAAAGTTGTTATTTTGTTCAATACTTATTGTTACAATTAAACTTCAACCGAAGGAAGAACTAAAATTCCTAAAGAAAAAAAATGTCTTAAATAATTAAGTGAATAAATTCTTAACATTCACGAATATCTTTTCTTTAAAAGCTCTCTGGAGAATTTCAAAATGAAAAAACATCCGAATGAATTGTTAATTACGTTATTCTCAACATCACTTTTTTCCTTTAATAAATCATTATTCAGTTCCTACAAAAATGTAGAAGGATTCGTAATTTTTAAATTAAGGCACATGTCACTAGTATATAATAATATTTTTTATTAATTTAAACGTCTTCCAAGAAAAAATTCTAACACAAAATTAACTGTTGTGAGGAGTATAACTTTTTTTCTCCATCTATTTTCACAAATGAGACATTTTTAATCGTGGATTTTCACTCTATTCTCGGAATTTTAAAAATTGACTTTTGTCTGTGATACATTCGAATGTAAGGGGCTATTATGTATTAAAATATGAAGTATCATCCTTCTAAAATGTTCTTCGGCTTTTAAAAAATAGTGACTTGTACGTGAGGCTTTCATCATTTTTCAAGTAATTTTTTTTAGAAAGTTGAAACTTCACATAAAACATTATGATTCCTCGTGTTCAAGTAAGTCATAGTTAAAAGAAAAAGTTTAAAATTCAGAGAAATGATGTCCAAACATAAGCTTTAAAATATCATACCTGTGCATATGAGTTGAGCATTTTTAAAATACATAAGCTGTATAAATATTGCTGCTGAAATATTTTCAGTAATCAATACAAAGCTAACAAAGTGCATTATTTATAACTGTAAGCACAAGCGAGAAATAAAAAAAACTAAGAGCAATTCAGGCTATCTTTATAAAGAAGGAACAGTAGGCCAATTTTTTTCTAAAAAAATCTACTTTTCCGAATGTACTTTAACCAATTTATAATCTCAAAAGTACAATTTAATGGATTTTAAATCATAGAAAATAGATTAAAAATCTTCCTTGCATTAACACTGGGTTCATTTTTGGAGAAAGAAGTTCTGTGCGGTAGTTTTTTAATTCTTTTACAAAGAAAGGACTTTTTTACCTTTTTTTTTAAAGAAGTATTGTGATCGCGAAAAAAAATTCACTCAAATTTGGTCTAAATTTTAATTTTGCTCACCCCGAATGAATGTTGAGTAGTTTTTTCGACCTGTCAGCACGTGCGTATGTACCTACCAACATATAACCAGCCGAAAAATCATTTTCAACCACCCCGAGTTAATTACGACGAGTTTTCTCGTGACGTCTGTATGTACGTATGTATGTGCGTATGTATGTCGCATAACTCAAAAACTATATGCCGTAGAAGCTTCTAGTTTGGTATGTAGGCTCTGAGGGTGGTCTAGTTGTGCACCTCCGCTTGTGGTTGCATTCGAATGTTCCCAAGGGGTGTTTTACCCCTTTTTTGGGGTAAATCAGTGTTAATTTCAATGCAGACTCAAGTGATATGAATTGGCGCGACCACTTGGCGATATATCGCCAAGCTTTTGGTCGCCAAGTGTTTGACGCCAACTTGGCGACATATCGCCAAGTTGGCGACAAATTTGGCGAAAAAATTATTTTTTGAATTTTGGTTCAATTTGGCGCTATTGGCGATATTTTGCGAAAAATCCACTGAATGATGTTAAAATCGGCGATATTTAGAAAATTAATCATTGTAAAATATTTTTTGCATTGTTTCGTGGCAAACTAGGGGTGTAAATGTTTGAATTGTTATCTTGCTCACTCCAAGCACTATTTTAACACTTAAGGCATCTACTAAGAAATTTATACGTAAAAGGAAGTAGTGTGGGGTCCATACCAGATTTTTTTAGTACAAAATCACTAAGTATCTAAAACGAAAATACGTGTCATTCATAGCGCAATCATTAGATCTTTAACGGAAGATTTTCAATCAGTCAGTAGAGCTTTTAAAAGCAATCTTTCTCTTTCTTAATCACGTATAGCGATCTGTGTAACTCTCCCTCATTCAGTACCAAATTTGAAAACTATACAAAATAATTCTAAAATTTAAAGATGCTATGTCAGCCTCAAACATGAAAGGGAAGAAAGTTTGCAACTATATTTGGGGGAAAAGTAAAATCTATCTGAAACTGAAAGAGATCAAAAACTTTATAAAGGGTCTGAGTCTTCCAACTAGAATTTCACGGTCAGAAAGAAAGTAAATATTCCCAATATCGTCCAACAAACTATATTCCGAGTTCAAAAAAATGTTTTCATCTTTAGAAATGTTATTAAGTAACTAAAACCAATGCTGAAGAAGAGAAGCCTCTAAAAAACGAATTTTGTATGCTACTGTAAATAATTGTTTTGCTATACCGTTTCAGTAACCAGAAAAAAAAGCTGTTAAGTGGGTTTCTTTCTTTCTTTTTTTTTTTTTTTTTGTTATTCAGATGTGACAACTTTTATTTCGGTAATTAAAACAAATATAGTGTGTACTTTTAAATTCTAGTCGGTAAGTTATTTTTAATGTATATTCGCATGCCTATTTTTATGGCCTTACTGTATGTAATTGGGGCTCTAATCATTGCAGTACAAAAAAGAATTTTCTTACTTCACTTTATATTCATGAACAAGGTTTTTTGTTATGCAGATATCTTCAAAGACGTAATTATCAAAAAAAATATGCAGAATTTTAATAATTATGACAAGTTAGTTGGAGTTAATAGGAACATTACATCTCACTTGGACTGAATATGGAAAACGATTAAACAGTTTAAATTCGTTTGCTATAAATTTTAATACCCTGATGGTATTCTGCTTATTACATTTATGATTGAACTTGATGAATTACAAAATGGATAGGGAGACTTTTTTAAATTTCTGATAGTAAAAATCCTCATGCTAGACATCTGTAAATGTTGTGAAGGAAGAAATGAATAAAACATTCGTCGCCATAGACACAATGTAAGGAATCCATATCGTTTGTTATAAATTTTAATACTCTGGTGGTATTCATTACATTTATTATTGAACTTGAAGAATTACAAAAGGGATTTCAAGACTTCTTTAAATACCTGATAGTAAAAATCCTCATCTCAAGGAAGAAATGAATAAAACATCCGTCGCCGTAGACACAATGTAAAGAATCCATAATCATTTCTTCAAAATAAAGCAATGTTAGGATTTCATGATTGGAGGACGTATTTGAATTGCACTCCCTTATAAATAAAGGTAATCAGTTTGTTAAAACCACAAAAAATCGCTACTCAAATTTATTTTTAATTAAAAGCAAAATTACTATAAATATTTATTTTTAGAATTACATGTTTGACCTACTATCAAATATAACAAATATTGTAAAATATATTTTGTCAATAAAATCAATTTGTATATGAAATACACTCCTTCTAGTTGTAGTTATGTATTTTTCCCCAAATTATTTACATGTTAATGTATAAAATTATACTACGATTTGGTATTAATTATATAACTATTCCTTAAGAGTTAAACTTTTCTGCATTGCAAAACCTTATGCAAACTTACAAAAATAGAGTCTAGTCTATACTAAAGTGCCTAACTATCGATTGATATAATATCATCGGAAGTATTTATGGTAGTATTTCAGTTGCTTTGATAGTATGCTTAAAAATGTGATCCTTAACAGTCTTGTATTTGTTACTTGGAGTTCTTAAATTCTTGTAATATTTAAATAAGTTTACTAATATAGCTAATGAAAACTGACGAAGCTAAAGCATTTAACAAAAAAGGTCACTAAGACGACAGCAGTTCATTTAACTTGTTGAAAAACTTCACCAAAACATTCTTATATGATACACTGCAAAAAAATAATTGTTGTTTTTACAGTATAATACCGGCAGCAGAGGTTCCAGTTTAAAAATGCATGGTAATAAACTAAAATTAGCAATTTTACAGTTTATTATCACAATTTTACTGAATATTACCACAAAATTAGCTGTATTATACTGTAATAAGTGTAAAATGCACAATTTTACTATTTATTACTGTAAAATTATGTGTTTTTGCAGTTTGTTACTATAAAATTAGTTGTATTATATTACAAAAGCAACATTTATTTTTTACAGTGAAAAATGATCTGAATCAACTCGTTAAGCTAAATTTAAAGAACTATTATTCAATTTGTAATTTAAATATTAACAATTTATGAAATATACGTTTTTAAATAAATATTTATTCAACTTTGTAAAATAATTCCAATATTAATCTTCTAAATAGAAACAAGAAGTTCTGCCAAGAACTAAACGAGCCTACTTTCCCGTACATCGACATCGGCGTTCTAGCACCTGATCATTATTCTCTTGATTCTCTTGAGACTGAAAATTATGTCAGACACACCTTTTTAGCACTTAAAGCTGATTTCTAAAAGCAAACTATACCCCTCTCATCAGATGAAATAGATACTTAAAAAGTAGATAAACGAGTAAATAAAGTTTTGTCGCACCTTTTAAAGAATGTAACTGTTACAGTTCTTCCGTAGAAAAATTTCTCAATCGTTTTCAAAAAAATAAATAAATAAATATAAGTACAAAGAACATCAAAACACATTTTATCAAGAAAGAAAGAAAAAAAAAAAAACTCGTTCGTTAATAAAATGTCTCGAATTTCATTTTTAATATGTTGCCAGTTGTTAAATATAAATAAAGAATAAAATGCTCTCGTGAATGAAAAATTTTTGTTACAAAAAAAAATCGTCTGCCAAAAAAAATAATACTAATAAATAAACAAAAAATCGTCTGCACAGTCAGTCTTTTTTTTTTTTTTGAGCCTGCATTTCCGCCATGTTTGCGGAGTCGGAGTCGGAATCAGAGTCCTCACAGAAGATTATTCAGAAAAGTACTTTACATACATTATTTATCAAAACCATTTTCTTACAAAGTTAGTTTGAAGGAAATCCGCCTTTAAGTTCAGGATCAACATTCAACTTAAATTTCCCGTAGGCTCTAATGTTAATTTTTTTTCTGAACGGTTCAACATTGAACAAAAAATGGTTCAAATCAAACAGCGAAATATGGGAATGAGCCTCTCCGAGATCTTTCGAACAAAAAAAAGTTTATTCAATTCGGACGGTTCACTTAAAAGTTATTAGGTGGGGAAAGGTTGCTTGAACGGTTCAATGTTGAACGAAAAAAATGTTCAAATTGAAAATTTAAATACGGTAATGAAGTATCCTTGCCGAGATCCTTCGAACAAAAAAAAAAGTTCGTTTAAATCGGACTGTTCACTCAAAAGTTATTAGGGGTGACAGTTTGTTTGAACGGTTCAATGTTGAACGAAAAATTGTTCAAATCGGAAATGTAAATACGGGAATGAAGTATTCTTGATAAGATCTTTTCAACAAAAAAAAGTTTGTTCAAATCGGACTGTTCACTAAAAAGTTAGCATTGCGGGACAGGCTATTTGAATGGTTCAAAGTTGAACCAAAAATTATTCAAATCGAAAAATCAAATATGGGAATGATCTGTACTCGCCGAGATCTTTCCAACAAAAAAAAGTTTGTTCAAATCGGAATGTTCATTCCAAAGTTATTAGGGGGGGGGACTGACAGACCGACAGACCGACACACCAATTCCCCATCTCAATACCCTACTTTCCAATTTTTAATTTTTCAATATTTATTTTTCTTTTTTATTTCTTTTTGACTTTTTTTTTTGTCTTAGCGATATTTTTTAGTTGCATTAAGCCACTTTTAATACTTTTTTCGTCTTTTTTTTATTTTTAACGGGAAAGTAGGCTAAAAATAGCCCATTCCTCCCTTATAGATTTGTATGATTTTTTTAAGTAAAAAATGGTAAACTCGTTCAACCAAATCGCAGCAGTATACTGCTATAAAAGTAAAACATCACAAAAAAAAAAAGATTGAATAGATTGCTATCAATAAATTTTCTAATATAACCACATGCTATTACAGCCGTGCATAAAAAAACAGAACGCGAAACGAACCTAGTAAAACGAGCAAAGTAAATCGAAAGAATTCCACCAAATTTTGTTTCATGAAATTGAACAAATAGAATTCCCACAATTCCGAGCCATAACCATCACACTAGCGTGCATTCAGAAAAAGAATGGGTAATCGAAGTGTTGTGCTCAAGTGAAACCGACATTATAGGACGGTCAAGAATTTATGTTTGTAAAATCGATCACTTTGGAGGAAAAAAAATCGTCCTTCAAATCCAAGAATAGTGAGGAACAGAAGTAAAAAATGAATGTTGTTTTTACAGTATAATAAAGCTAATTTTATAGTAATAAACAGTGAAAATTGCTAATTTTACAATAATAAACTGTAAAATTGCTAATTCAACAGTTTATGACCTTTCATTTTACAGTTTTAAACTGAAACCTGTACTGCCAGTATTATACTGCTGCTTTTACAGTATGAAACAGCTAAATTTTACGACAATAAACTACAAAATTGCTAGTTTTACAAATTATTACTGTGCATTTTACAGTTTTAAATCGAAACTTCGACTGTCAGAATTATACTATAAAAACAACAGTTCATTTTTTGCACTGTAGCAGCTTTGAGCTTTATGTTATTTTAATTAATATATTGTTTTAAATTATATTCAATAGGTATTCATGAAACAGATTTTGTGTTTGCAGCAATAGTTTAATTTTTCGTTTAAACATGGCTGCCATTGCTGGAAAACAACATTATAATAATATTAATTTTTGCTCTTAAAATGATTCATATGAAATTCAAAGTGAAATTGAAAGCATTTCAACCTGCCGATGCGTAAATGGTTATGAATCGCACTAAAAATGTATCTGTAAAAATGTAGATATGAGTGTTGTATTATTGAAGTTTCCAGTTACAAATAAGAGTGTAGGTGTGTGTTCTGTATCTTGCAATGAAGTTTCTAATCACGAAATTACTAATCTACATATCAATTTTGTTTGTCAGTACTATTAACATATAATTTCATAAATAGGTCACTTAATACCATAAGTATATCATTATTCCCATACAAACTATTTGAAATTTTATAAAAGAACTCTATGTATATTTGAAACATGCTGTGTTTCAGAGGTTTTTCTGTTTATTACAACCTACCGCTAGTTTGCTTCGGAACTTTTTACGCACTGTAAACTAGTGTACCTCTAAGCTTTCCTCAAGTTGGAGGAAATAACTCAATAAGACACAAGTTTTTAGTAAAATCGAGCGGATAAGTTCCAGAACTTCGAAAAAAAATCTGTTCATTGCATAGAAAACAAAGTATTTGCTAAAAAGAACTAGTTTTTTTATTTCAGTTTTTTTTTTTAACGTACTGAAAAAAAATTACCTTTTTATTCAGAAGCAGGATCATGTGAATTTATTGAAGTGTGTGCTCTTGAAATTTAAGTCCTAAAAGCTCCACTTCCAAATCAATAATTCGTTGAGTGCTGGATAAGAGGTTGCTCGACTCCTGGTCTACATTTAAGAAATCTTCTGTATTTATTTTCTCATTTCACCATTCAAACACGTGTGAGGATAGGCACAAGGGACTCTGGAGTGAAGTGCAATGCTTATAAAAACTGTTTTTCGTCAACTTCCCTTATTTCATGATAAGAATTTTCGCCTTAATCAAAACTTTGTAAATATGATCAGAGTAATTATATAAGCGAGGAATTTTCTCAACTATGTAACAGTTCTAGAGCAGAGTAACATATTATAGCATGCATTCATGCAGTAATTCACGGTTCAAGTTTAGAACTTAAGTTGAGGAAATTAAAAAATATGTACCATAAGTTCATTTTTAAATAAAGAAGAGAATAATGATCAGATGCGAGAATGCCGATGTCGATGTACGGGAAAGTATGCTCGTTTAGTTCTTGACAGAACTTCTTGTTAAATAAAGAAATGCTGTAATTAGTTTAAAATAAGAAAACTATTCTAAACGAACTATAAACTTACCAATCGTACTTGATCCTAGCAAAACCTTTACCACAAAAACTTCGAAACTTCTGCTTGAAGTATTGACTTTCTTGGGTTACAAGGTTTCAGTTAATTTAAACTTAGCATACGATTCTTTTCCGAATATTTCTTTTTGAAGGGAAACGCTATTGATTCCAGTGAAGATAAAAAATATGCTCTGTAAAAGAAGGAAGGAAAAGAAGGAATTTTTAAAAACATTGTAATTTGAATTTAAATAAAAAACATGAATATTGTAAAATTTTAAACATCTTTTATTTTTTCATATTGAAGCAACAGAAAAAGTTACTTTTTTTATAAGAGCAATCTTCTTCAAAAATGGAAAAAACGTAAGTTTTTCCAATGTTTTGAGTTTGGAAAAGCTTCTAAATTACTACATTGTATTTATTTTGAATTTTAAATATTGCAGCGTCAAGTGAGTCAACAAAATAAGTTGAATCTTCACATTAAAAAAAATATTTCCGTGCTTAAAGAAACATTTTGGAATTCCAGTATCTGCAAACCATTTCCCTCATCAGCGCTAACATTGCAATTCTTTCGGAGCCATCATTTTTTTCCCGAGTGTGTAAATATTATGTAAATATCTTATATTCTCAAAACTTTTTATATATGTGCAAAATAGCACTTTTCAATTTCTCATAATTTTGAAAAATACTTCACTTTGAAGTTAATTTTAAAAAAAGCAGTTGAAGAGGTTATAAACAAAACAACCAAGAAAAACATCAGCCTCATGCCGTTGATAAGAAAAACGCATTAGAAGGTGACGATCTGAATCACTTTAAACTATTCAACACCTAAAATTAAAAATATCTGCAACCACAATACTTTAATTTGCAGTCGAAGAACCAGTTATCAATTGACTTAGATCCTATTTTCATCTTTTCTTGCTGAAATAATTGATTTTGAACAGGAAAACCTGTTTTTGTGCTCGTTATATAGGGATCACATGAAAAAACACGCACAAGAAAAATCGCGCAAAACTTCATTACTAGCTATAAAGTGAGTAGTGAAGGATTGACGGATGTTTTCTTTCTCGCCTAGAAAGTAAATCAAAACCTTCCGAAATAACTAGGAATTACTTCTTTAAATAAATTCACTACTTGGAATCTATCCAAACCTTTCATAGTCTGATTTATGAAATAAACATGCAAACATGTTTGCAAATTTTATCTACGCACGTTCTTATTTTATATATATACGAAACTTTTCATTCAAAGATATTTTTTGGCTTTCTTAAAAATTAGAAAATTTGACTTATGCCTGTCAACCTCCATCTTAGCGAATGTCGTGTACAGTTTTGAACATGAATTGAAGTATAAAAAGACAGCAAAAATGAATTATTCTACAGGTGAATGCATTAAATATTTGAATGAAAGATTTATCATTCAATGAAATATACTCTTGTTCACATTTTAATGCTAAACCAACCTCCAGAAATTATAACTTGTATTCGCATTCTACAAAAATATATGAAGTAATACATACTTTAGAGCGTATTTTTCATATATATTCACACAGACATCTTAAACAATGCATTTCTCTCTCATAATACAAATGTTTTTACTGAACAAAAACAAGTTCTCAAATATAAAATTAGATTATATCTAGCATTTCATGCGATATATAACGAAAGTAAAATATTAACTTGGTAAAATTCTCTCGATCTACTTTCCCAAGTTTTTCAATATCTACACCTAAAGTTCTCGTACAATATTTATATATCAATCCCGTTTTCAGCGCTGCTAGGAAAAAGAGGAAAAAATTCCCAACCGGAAGTGTCTCCTGAGTGCTTTTCCAAACGTAGTTATAATAACGAAGAGATGTTATACATATTCGGGTGCTGTTGTCCAGTGCCAGAGGAAATTCTTTACAGTATGGTTGATGCGATGAAAAAGATGTAGAGATGTAAGGGAGAGGGGAATTTATCTACTGAAAGAAGGGAAAGTTTCTTCGCTACGCATCTGAAATCGATTGTATGTGAAACTAGTAGTTGGAAAAGGTTGCTGGGTAAAAGCAAAAGAAATAAGTTCACTCACATATATATAATATACACATATAGATAAGTACACACACACGCACGCACAGAGAGAGAGAGACAGACAGAGATAGATCATTTAAATACAAAGTAATGCAATCGATAAAGGTAAAAAATAAATCCTAAAAACAGAAAAGGGTTTACGGCAAAAGAAAAATAACTAAAATGTACTGCAGTGTCAGCGCCAAGCTGGTAGATAAAAGCAATACCGAAATATAAGGTTTTAAGAGGCTGGTCTCTTACTCTCAAATGCGCAAATTTGAACATGACTAAAGTCGGTCGATTTTAGAAAATTTGATAACGTTCATGTCGTATGATTATATGGCATGTAGAAGATACCTCGACTACTTGTTTAGCTTGGAGTACGTGTGGTAAATTAAATTAATAGTGCAATTTCGCATCCAAAAGAGTCCAATTACCTCCATCGGGCTGCAAAACTGAGGGTCAAAGTTCTCGTGGTGACGGCATCCACCGATAAAGGTGCTACATGAGGGAATGGATACCATTTTGGGGGATAATAGTGGGTTTGCAAAAGGTAGAGCTTTTACTGTAGCCCCATTAGAAAGTAAAAAAATAGTGAAAACAAATAAATATTAAAACGATAAAACAAAACTAAAATACTAAAATATCAAATATTTAAATTGAAGTAAAAAGAAAAAATACTAACTACCGACCAGGTTCACTAACACATAAAGAAAGGCATTGCATTTCATGTAAGTTAATGTGTATCAGACTTCAGGTAATTTTTTAATGAGAATTAATATTTTGCCTTTGAAAGCGCAAAAATTATACTGAGGAGAAAGAATAAACATACCCCACCCCCTTTCTCGACCGATTTAACATTGTTATCTGCTTTAACTTTTACTTTATAAAGAAGAAAGTTTGAGGTAAACGGAAATGAAGCATTCTTTGCTCAAATAAAAAAACATTTTAGTTTGTTGATAAATTATCCATAAAATGTTTTCTACAACAAAAGGGGAATTTTCTTTAAGCAATTTTTCAGCAATACCAAATCTTTTCCAACTCATTTCTCCTCTGCGTGACAAGAAATATTTTTAAGCGCAATTGAAACACACAGTTAAGGAAGTTACGAAGCTAAAGCCACAAAATTCCCACATGTTTCGCCTTTGTTAGCGGAAGATGATAGAAAGAAAGAAAAGAAATCATAACGATCATTCTTAGAGGTTCCCATTAACAAGATAAGAAGTTGTTGCGGACGGAAAGCAAAAGATATGAGGGTAGTAACGCTTATCTGAAATCAATGACAAGAAAGACGCTCTAGTGGGTAATTAAGGATCACTTGCAAAAATGTTGCCATTGTTGTTTGAATGTTCGGGACGATTCTTCGGAAATTACCTAACGATTTTAGAATACAGTGTATATTATTTGTTTCGCAAACATATTTTATGGGTTTTGCAAAACAAACTTTATCTATTATGCATTAAACGGCATTAAAATTCGGCAAGTCGAAAAGTATATTACAATACCAAGAACATGCCGTAAGCTTACCTGATGCTGTAAACCCCAATTATTTTGTAGCATGGTTTGTTTCTGTCCAATAATTGTTTTTGAAAGCAAAATACCGTAAAGTCGGGTTACTTGGACCCTAGGGGGTTACTTGAGCCCATTACAGTAAAATGATAAAACTGGGGTTTGGTACTTACTAGTTGAAGACTTGCACGTAGTTCCTCATTTCTCAGCTAGGTAGAAGCACTCTGCAGTCTCTAACGATAGTACCAAACCCAGATTTATCATTTTACTGTGGGCTCAAGTAACACGCTTGTGGGTCCAAGTAACCCGACTTTACGGTAGTTAAGTTCGAAAGATTTTCATGCCTTTTACCAAACAATAGTATGGAAATCTGCTATTTTATAAAGAGAAAATGAAAAATCTAATAGAACTTGTTATTGCTATCAGGTTACACCTCATCAGTTGAAAAAAAAGAAACATTTTTGCAAAATAAATTAGGAGGAATTCAATCGTACTTTCTTTACTATTACGGCGAGCTAAAATTTTGCAAAACTTTTGAATTATAATACTACCCCAAAAATATTGATGTACAAGTAGTTAACATACTACACTTCGACAATAGAACGGACACACCTATAAAAAGAAGCAACTTGGATAATCAAGTCTTGGTGAATTCTAATTGTCTAATCCGTCTTGGTCAATACAGCTTCTAACTGATTCACACTCAAATACCACATTACGCACAAAACGTTTTTGATGTTCAGTTTTCTGTTTATTGGTTGTTTTTTATAGTCTAAATGAAAAATACATATTTAAAGTTCAAAAAAAAATCTAAAGCATAATCCTAGTATCGTAAAATTTCTATCTGTGAGTAAATTACTAACTACATATTACGTTGTAACCATACCATACTTGGTTTTCATCATACCAAGAATTTATGAAAATATATTGGATACTAAAAGAAATAAGAAGATGAAAACTAGCTAGTCTTTTACTAAACTTCAACTGCTGCAACCAATTCGCTTGCTAAACGGAATATTAGAACTTTGTGAAAAATATCACTAACTAACCAGATCAAAACTGTATAGAAAGAGAAAAAAATCTGGACTCCAGAAGTTTAAGAATTATTTAATCGAAATAATGATAACAGAACTTCAATCTCTAGCACATTAATCATAAACATTTTTGAAAAAAAAAATTTTAATGGGTAGAATAATTACTTTTCATTTCAAAAATTCTCAATTATTTGTTGCAGTGAAATCTATTAAATTTTAATTTTTCTTTAGACTAGTAGACTTTTAAAAGCAACTATATAGTTTTGAAGTAAATTTGTTGAAAAAAAATCTGACTGATGGGTTTTACGTGAAAAACCATTGAAAATCCCATCCATAAGGAATAAACGGGTAAAAAGGATATTAGAACACAGCGTGACCTGGTAGCACAATAGCAAAATGCCATTGACATTCTAAGTGCAGTTCCCAAAGTCACTGCGGACTTTCAACGGATGGAATAGCTTTTACAGATTATTTCAGCTTCTTTTGCCGAGAGAGAATTGCCTTTCTATTTTTTAGTGCAACCTGAAACCGTCATTGTGATTCAACCACTACGTCGGTTTCAGCTTTTAGTTACAGAAAAAAAAGGAAAACTGCAATTTTTGTTTCGATTTATGTCATGTAAGCATGATTTTAAAATATTTTTTAAATAAATTTATTAAATATCTATCTTTGCTATCTGATATACTAACAGTATTTTTTTTTCGAAAAAAATTAATTAAATATCTATCTTCACAATCTGAGATACTAACAGTAATTTGATAATGACTTGCAATGTAACTTTAAGTCTCTTCATCAACAGCTTGGAAAAAATAGACATTATAGTGAATTAATATTTTTCAAACTCAAATATGGCATGAAATTGGATATATAATTATGAATTTTTCTTGGTAAACAAATTATTCATCGTACTTGAATTTGCTTTTAAGTCTTCCTTCGCGTAAAAGCGAACGTACCACTAAATGCTCTTGTTTTCCTGTAGCGTTGTTTTACATTTAGGAGCTTTTTTTTTTAAGGATATTTTCTTGTTCTATAAGAGTTTCCTGTAAAAGGCTCTCTTAAATTCGAGTTTAACACATATATAAAAATACGCCATAAGAGCCTACCTGGCTATGCTTCTTAATACTGCTCCTGAAAAATCCTAAGAGGATTTTTATTTCTGCTAGGTGTTTCTGATTAGATATATAATATGAGAACATCAATTGGGAACTTATTGATTTATTCTTCGTAATTATAAAAGGAAAAGTGTTACGTATATTACAAATGTAGATTTTGGAAGGTAGCAATGTTCAACAAAATCAATCAATCAATTGCATAAAAATATAACTAGTAGAAAAACGCAATTTTTAAATACTGATTGGAGCAACAAAACTTGTATATATTTTTTATAATACTCTGCATTATTTTTTTTTTTAAAAATCTTGCTTCTTCTACAATTTACAGAACGTTATTCTTAAATTCGGAACCGAGTCAAGATTAATAATACACACCCTATGGTTTTTTGCATAATTTTTTTCTCTTGCATTGAAGTTAAGGTTCACACTTGAATGAAACTATGCTTATCAGCGTAAAAAAGCTTTCCGCCTCTCCGCGAAATGACAAGTTGTCACCCATGATATATAGATAAAGAAAAACGGAGACAAAGGCTTGAAATTACAGTAATAATACAGCCATTTGTGGGAAAAAATACAAAAAGAAACTGACAAAGATCAAAATTTGAAGTAGAAAAAGCGGCAGTGTGATATCTACGCGGCACACCCCTCACGTGACCGAACTACCACCCATGAGCTCTTTCAAATAGAATACTTAGGGGAGAAATGTAATATCGAATGGAGTCGTGTCCCCCCCCCCTCCCCCGTTCAACATTCTAATCTTCTGATGTTGTAAACTGGCCAGAAATGTCACCAGGAATTGTTGAATAATAACACGGGCAAAAAGTCATTAGGTGAAGCAGGGTAGAAGTGAAATAGGATTTTGTGTTTAAATTACAGCTTGTATGTACGTGGTTATTTCGTCATTAAAAGAAAGAATGATGAAGTTCCATTTGCAGTTTATCTTGATTGAAAAGGAGAAAATATTTAAGCTCATAATCAGTACGTTCGTCAATAGCTCAATGCTCTTTAATTAACTGTTTTATTAACCAAATGAAAATCATTGCAAACATATCCACAAATAACTTAGTTTTAGTTCCTGTTCATCAAATGTCAGAATTGTGATCTCGTTTCGATTAATGCATTAAAATTATTTTCAGGTTATTTTTCTTTGCTAATTTTACAGTGATAAACTGTAAAGTTGCTACTTTTACAGTTATTACCGTGCATTTTTCAGTTTTAAACTAGAACCTTTATTGCCAGTATTATACTGTTGTTTTTACAGTATAATGCAGCTAAATTTTACGGCAATAAACTAAAATTGCTAACTTTGTAGTAAGAAACTGTAAAATTGCTAGTTCTGCCATTCATTACTGTGCATTTTACAGTTTTAAATTGGAACCTCGACTGCCAGTATTATACTGTAAAAACAAAATTAATGTTTTGCAGTGTATATTATTCCGTCGTAAAAGTGCTTTAATTACTATTAGATATTTATATTGCTTCTGTGTTGAAATCGATCATATATTCGAACTTAGAGTTAATAAGAATATTAAATAAATAAACAAATTTAATGCTTAAGTTTTTTTAAACTGGAATATCGAAAAAAGCATGAACTTTTATCGTTATAGTCCTGTAAGTTTCAAAAAACACTGAATCATTAAAGGTACTCATAAAAATGATTAAACTTCAAAAAGGAGCTTTGAAAATGTTCAAGCATTTTTATATGAGTCTAAAAAATGAATATTGAGCTCAAACAGGCTGAGTAATGAGTCCCATTTTTGCGATTTCTTTATATTTTGTTTCAAGTTTAACAGCAATTTAATACTTCGTTTTGTGTATCTCTATTTTTTTTATTCCAAATTATATTCACTATTGTTTTTTTAGCAAGAGTTTAATTCTAAGGGGGGGGGGGGTTCCTATTTCAGTTTTTGTCTATTTGCATATAAAAGGCTTTGATTAGCGGTAATTTTGAAGGAAATGCCAGACATTAGTGTCACAACTCTATAACATTGTAATAACATATTATCTACGTTTCATCCTAGTTTTGTGTTAAGCACTTTAGTTCGCACTAACTCATCAAATAACTTAAAATACTGCCCTTTATTGATCTGAAGCTGTGAGATATTTTTCATTGCAATCGTACGTAATTCAGTCACAACATTTGATAATATGAGCTATTAATTAACCATTAAATTAAACGTATTAATCTTGGTTTCCACTCTTGGCATCAAAATGATTTTAATTAAAGTGACCAAATACGTTTATGAAGACTTAATAACATTTTTGGTTAAAACAGCAAACTACGTAAATTTGTTAATTTTGCTTAGAGGGATACTTTAAGCTGAGATTTTCAGTCAAAACTTCAGATCTTCTATATGCGTTCACATTTTTTGAAAATTCAGTTAATGCCACTATTGGAGTATCTTCAAGCAAAGCGTTTCCCCCTTATGATAGATTTAAGCATTCTCCATCCAATTTTATACACCATTCAAATTTGATAATTATTTCTTCTTTAATTTCCAGTGCGCCATTAAATATCATCCTACGTAATTTTTTTAAATTTATTGCGCATTGAATACCGGATTGTTCTGACTTATTTAAGTATATAGTTACACATTTTATTTTTACGATTTTCTTTCTATGTAATGAAGAAAATAACAAAAACTATATGCGACTGTACATATGTAAAATAATGTAGCATTAAGATCTGATAGTGAATATTTCAAAACACATAGTGATGCAAAAATGGATCACACATTTTTTTACTACCTAATGCTTTAGTAAAACTGCAAGTGAATGCTACAGGAAATAGTTACACATCAACAGAGACCAACACAAATCGGAAAAGATATGAGCCCAGAAAAAAAATTTTAGACGACAGACAAATTATTTTTCTTACCATATAAAAAAAAAATTTAGCTCGCGCACACACACACACACACACACACACACACACACAAAACATGGTTTCTGAAAGATTCTAAATTTAAAAGAATTGGTCCCAAATGTATTGTTTTTGTCGTTCGGGGAAAATAACCAAGACCAACAAAAATTGAAAAACTTCTGAGCCAGGAAAAACATTTTAGGTGACAGACAAATTATTTTTCTTATCCAATAAGAAAAATAGTGTAACATGGTTTCTGAAATATTCAAATTTAACAGAGTTTGTCTGCAATGATTTTTTTTTTTTTTTTTTGCCGTTGTTGTTGCCCGGTTGACCTAGCGCATGGGATTTGTTGGATCCAGAACTTCATTACGGATGATTACAATAAATATCCTTCCTAAAAATCAACTATTTTGTGAAATTGCTAAATTCCATTTAAAAAAAATGGAATTCTGGTATTCATTAAGCTTTGCCATGCATTGAACGATTTAAAAACTAAACAAATGGCATATTTTTCAGAATATATTCCGAAGCAAAGTGGCACAAACTGAGGAAAAACTAATGAAATACGTGAACCAATTTAACTGATTAGACCTTTGAGCGCAAAACTCAAACTTGAAATATCTGCGAGATACGCCTCAAAGAAAAAAAAAAGTCACGAAGCCAACTCAGTATTTTCAAGTCAAATAATGGTAGCAACACTGTTTCGTGTGAAATGACTCCGCTGTCATCTTTCCCATCATATGTTTTCCCTTGTTGGAGTTTGTCACGAAAAGCAAATTGTTAGAATGAGTTGATATATGGAAAAATGGAACATCTTTTATTGAGGTTATTGAAAAGAGCAATCTTCTGGCGGGGAGAGCGGAAATAATGAGGCCCAATTTCTTGTCTTGCTTAATTCAAAAAGGAATTTACTTTAATATTGTCCACGGCAGCAACCATAGTCTATTTCGTGCAATGATGCATCACATTCTCTTAGAGTCTGAGTAGATACATTTTTCTTATTTTTAATTTAAAAATTAAAAATTATGAATTAATTAATCCTTTTATCTAACTAACTTTATAATTTAACTGACGAATATTTTTAAAAAGTTGATTTTTGCTATAAAACTATTTTTGCTAAATATAACTTAAATACAATATTTTTTTTACATTAATTTACTTATCAAATATTTAAACTATGATGAAAATTAAATTTAAAACTTAGTATTTAATTTCACTCAATAAACATTAAATGAGTTGTACTAACTAATTTGTTTTCTGGAGAGTTGGAGTAAACACCGGGATTTAAAGTCATTTCACCTGTATTTTAAATAAAATCGATAATTTTATCAATCTCGGCTTTCATTTCCATGGTGATCTACAAATAGAAAGCAGTGACATCAAACGAGACTAAATATAGTATGGTAAACTCTTGAAACAAGTGACTTCTAATTTCCAGTATATTAGGAAAGTAGCAACTGATTTTGCATTTTAAATATTTGCAGCCCCGGACAGTTATTTAATTTATTTCTGAAGCTAAACTGATTTAATACAGACCTAAATACATTATTAAGACACTTATGTGTAAGTGATATAAAGGTTTACAAAATTAGCTCGAAAGATCAGTTCAATATTGTGTATCATAAAACAATGTACCAAATTTTTAATCTGAATGATTTGAAAACGATGAGATAAGGAAAACTCAAATGAATAAATAAAATGTTCCATAAAAATTCTGACGTTAATACCTAATTACTTTTTATTTTTACACATATTTCAAGTTTCTTAATAATTTAAAAAGGATTACTGTCGTTCAGGGTAACGGAGGATAAATTTCTTTGTCTCAATCTCCCTCGCTCATTTTTTCTAATATCTTTATCGTTTTTGTTGGTGTAAAGTAGAAATAAACTTCTATAGCATCGCATAGTTATAACAATGTAGCAGTAGTACAAATAGTAGCAGTGGAAAACAATGAAAATACACTTACTAGTTCAAAGCTTAAAAAACATGTTACAGTTGGCGTAATTGTACTTATAGCCCGGGAGCTAACTGTTGGAAAACTGCAAATCGTGATAAGAAGATGCCACTTGGTGGGAATGTTGTTTAGGGCTATACATTGAGATTAAGACCCAGAGGCACTTTCAAAAACCGTTTTAATCCAAGATGGCGGCGTTTTTCAAAATGGCGGCCTATGCTACTGCTTTTGCAATTTAACTCACACAGAAGAGGTTTTTATATCAAATTATATGTTTTTCAGGCCAAGGATTTCATTTAGTATGTTGAAAAAAAGCTAAATGTTCATTTTGATGTTTATTTTTTTATTTATTTTTAAGAATTATATTGTTTACGAGAAGACTACATGTAGTATCCAAAATCTTTTAGAAAGGTAGCCAAATTGCGACCGAAGAAAATAAACTGGGAAACCTGGTGCGGTGGTAACCTAACCATGCTCAAATTAGTCTCCTAAGAACTCCACACACATCTCCCAGCGGTGCTGCTATTGTTAGAAGCATTCCGAGAAGGCCCGTTTAGTCTGTGGAGTTAGCGACAAAAACAGCCGAAATATTTCACTTCCGGATACCAGTGTGAAATTTGGTACAGAGCTTATGTACATATATAAGAACAAAAAACCGCCGGGAGACACTTGATCAGGGGTCATGAACTCCCGTGATGACGTCATCAAGATGGCCGCTTTTACAGGTAAATACGTTCGTTTAATTGCTTAAAACTCCATCATAGATTGAAATATTGCAAAACTCAAATGTATCATTTGAAAGCTCTTTGAAAGAGCTATTTGGAAAGATTTAATTTTTCTTTCTGAGGTCAAGGTCCCACCTGTAATGACGTCATCAAAATGGCCGCTTTTACAGGTAAATACGTTTGTTTAACTCCCCTAAAACTCCATCATAGATTTAAATATTTCAAAATTCAAATATATCATCTGAAAGCGCTTTAAAAGATCTATTTAGAAAGATTTAATTTTTCTTTTTGAGGTCAAGGGCCCACCTGTGATGACGTCATCAAAATGGCCGCTTTTACAGGTAAATGCGCTCATGTAACTGTTTAAAACTCCATCATAGATTTAAATATTGCAAAACTGAAATATATCATCCGAAAGCGCTTTAAAAGAGCTATTTTATAGTGCTTGGTTTTATTTTCTAAGACAAATAGTTGAAAAGTTATAACAATTTTAAATTGAAAATGTATAACAAACGTATTTACCTGTAAAAGCGGCCATTTTGATGACGTCATCACAGGTGGGCCCTTGACCTTAGAAAGAAAAATTAAATCTTTCTAAATAGCTCTTTTAAAGAGCTTTCAGATGATATATTTGAGTTTTGCAATATTTGAATCTATGGTGGAGTTTTAGGGGGAGTTAAACAAACGTATTTACCTGTAAAAGCGGCCATTTTGATGACGTCATCACAGGTGGGCCTTGACCTTAGAAAGAAAAATTAAATCTTTCTAAATAGCTCTTTTAAAGAGCTTTCAGATGATATAGTTGAGTTTTGAAATATTTGAATCTATGATGGAGTTTCAGGGGGAGTTAAACGAACGTATTTACCTGTAAAAGCGGCCATTTTGATGACGTCATCACAGGTGGGCCCTTGACCTCAGAAAGAAAAATTAAATCTTTCTAAATAGCTCTTTTAAAGAGCTTTCAGATGATATAGTTGAGTTTTGAAATATTTAAATCTATGATGGAGTTTTAGGGGGAGTTAAACAAACGTATTTACCTGTAAAAGCGGCCATTTTGATGACGTCATCACAGGTGGGCCCTTGACCTCAGAAAGAAAAATTAAATCTTTCTAAATAGTTCTTTTAAAGAGCTTTCAGATTATATAGTTGAGTTTTGAAATATTTAAATCTATGATGGAGTTTTAGGGGGAGTTAAACAAACGTATTTACCTGTAAAAGCGGCCATTTTGATGACGTCATCACAGGTGGGCCCTTGACCTTAGAAAGAAAAATTAAATCTTTCTAAATAGCTCTTTTAAAGAGCTTTCAGATGATATATTTGAATTTTGCAATATTTCAATCTATGATGGAGTTTTAAGCAGTTAAACGAACGTATTTACATGTAAGAGCGGCCATTTGATGACGTCATCACAGGTGGGCCCTTGACCTCAGAAAGAAACATTAAACCTTTCCAAATAGATCTTTTAAAGAGCTTTCAGATGATATAGTTGAGTTTTGAAATATTTAAATCTATGATGGAGTTTTAGGGGGAGTTAAACAAACGTATTTACCTGTAAAAGCGGCCATTTTGATGACGTCATTAAAGGTGGGACCTTGACCTCAGAAAGAAAAATTAAATCTTTCCAAATAGCTCTTTCAAAGAGCTTTCAAATGATACATTTGAGTTTTGCAATATTTCAATCTATGATGGAGTTTTAAGCAATTAAACGAACGTATTTACCTGTAAAAGCGGCCATCTTGATGACGTCATCACGGGAGTTCATGACCCCTGATCAAGTGTCTCCCGGCGGTTTTTTGTTCTTATATATGTACATAAGCTCTGTACCAAATTTCACACTGGTATCCGGAAGTGAAATATTTCGGCTGTTTTTGTCGCTAACTCCACAGACTAAACGGGCCTTCTCGGAATGCTTCTAACAATAGCAGCACCGCTGGGAGATGTGTGTGGAGTTCTTAGGAGACTAATTTGAGCATGGTTAGGTTACCACCGCACCAGGTTTCCCAGTTTATTTTCTTCGGTCGCAATTTGGCTAACTTTCTAAAAGATTTTGGATACTACATGTAGTCTTCTCGTAAACAATATAATTCTTAAAAATAAATAAAAAAATAAACATCAAAATGAACATTTAGCTTTTTTTCAACATACTAAATGAAATCCTTGGCCTGAAAAACATATAATTTGATATAAAAACCTCTTTTGTGTGAGTTAAATTGCAAAAGCAGTAGCATAGGCCGCCATTTTGAAAAACGCCGCCATCTTGGATTAAAACGGTTTTTGAAAGTGCCTCTGGGTCTTAATTTCATTGTATAGCCATTAGCAACATTCCTACCAAGTGGCATCTTCTTATCACGATTTGCAGTATTCCATTGATTTTTGACAGTTAGCTCCCGGACTATTATACACTGCTCGATATTGAAAATGCAACACCAAGAAGGAGTGGTCAGAAATTGATGAAATTTGGTAAGAAGACAGAGAAAGCATGGAACAATAAGTGATATTTATTTCAAAATAAATAAGCAAAATTTAGAGCGAGGACGGCGTCGGCTCAGTAAGAAGTAGGACCTCCGCGGACAGCGATGCACGAAGAAACACGTCTATGCATGGAGTCAATAAGCTTGCGGATGGTGTCCTGAGAGATAGCACTCCATTCCCTTTCAACCATTTGCCACAGTTCGTCCTCTGAACGAGGCAGTGACAGGTTCTGCAAACGCAGTCCAATCACGTCTCACACATGTTCGATTGGTGACAAGTCAGGAGAGTATGGTGGCCAGGAAAACATCTGTACACCTCGTAGAGCATGATGGCTGATTCGAGCACTGTGAGGCCGGGCGTTATCCTGTTGAAAAATTGCATTTGGCAGACCCTGAAGGTAGGGGATTGCCACCGGCCGCAGTACATTATCTACGTATCGTTGAGCCGTCATAGTGCCCCGAATACGAACTAGAGGTGATACAAAGAAACAAAGAATTGTGCCTGAGCCTTTTCTGCCAGAGCGTCCCAAATAAGCCAGATTTTAATGTGAAAAGCAGCATATGTATCATCGTGACTAAAAAATGAATGGTACTTTCTTTGATAAAAATTATTAAAATTGGGATGGCCTAGATGGATTATAATTCTTTTCGCGGGACTTGAGAAGTATCCAATGATCATATGCTGTGCTGCTTTTACCATTAAAATCTGGGTTATTTGGGACACTCTGTCCGAAAAGGCTCAAGCACAATTCTTTTTTTTTTTTATGCATTCCGATTCAGTTGTTCATCTACTTATGCTGTCACGTGCTGTTTTTGACCCAAGTTGAAGTTTTGTAGGATTAAGGGGCGAATTGTCAGTTCGAGCCGTTTTTTCAATTCCTTCATCTTTAAGAAATAAAATTTTTCTTGGCCTTTTTGATCAATACGCATGTCTGAATTTGCTCTCCACAAAGTAAAAAACAATGTACTACCATACTAGAGCCGATTTAAAAGACAAAAAATTAATAAAGTAGGTTCATTTTCAAATTTCGGCTTCCAAACTTTCTCGTCTTCTGTACACGAGAACTACAGAGCTTTTGAGATTTTGATTATTTATTCAGCAATCTCTGCACTTTATATTCGAATAATAGAGTCCCGCCTTTCCTCCACCAATCACATTTCAAGGGAAATTTGCATAAAATCTGACTATTGTCTATACTTTTGCAACAATGAAAAAAAAAAAGTCTTTTGCAATGTCCAAAATTTGGTTCCAGTTATATTTTTAAGCACTCCAGACACGTATTTGGGACTATATTGTGCACCTGCAGTAGAAATTTGAAAGCATTTCGTTGAATAGTTTTCTTTTTATTCATATCTTTGCATTTTGTCTAAACTTTTGCATCGCAATGTATATAATATATAAAGGTAAAATATAATTTTTTTTTAATTTTTTTAGTGGACAAAATTTTGCTAAAATGTACTTATCAGTACTTCCACGTAATTTGTTTCACTGTATGATAATCCTCCCCTTTTTTTGTATACCGTTATATTGTTAGAAGGAAACCAACTTTACGATATTAACTTTACTCTTTGCTTTTTTTTTTTTTGAATGGCAATGCAGTAAGAGTGCATATTTTCAACTATTATTCATTTAACTACAAATGCAAAAACTCAAGCACATGGTTTTATCAGATGGGAAATTTTCAAAAATAAAGTGCTTCTTACTTAAATCCCAAAGTGGGTAGATTTCATGAATTCCCTTTCGGTGCTGCGTTTTAAACGAGATTGCATCACGTTTCAGTTTTATGGTAGCACAAAAAACATTTTTTACGATAAAATACCTGTAAAATAGCTTGAAAATTTCATTTCACAAGGCTTTTAAATCTTTGTAAAGTTTACGAAAACTATGAGATTTAAATTAATTCACAGACTTTGAACTTGAAAAACCACAATCTACACTAAAACATAAAAAATGTGTTTTAAATCTAAAAACTATATTTATCAGCTTGATTAACACTAAAAAGTAGGAAATAAATTAAGTATTCGATTTCCTGATTAAAATGCTCAAAAATTACAGTTGATGTCTACATATTTATATTGAGGTTAATGTCAAAGTAGCCAATAAGATATAAATTAAAATTGAGAGAAGAGGAGATGTAGGCGGTATAAAAAGAGCGATTTTTACTACGCAGGAAACCACATATTTCTTCTCTCAAATTTTTCGTTTTGAAATTTATTTAAGGTGAATGATTTTTAATTGTGAAACAGAAATTAAAAAAAAAAAGCGGTACTGACTTTTGTTTCGTATAAAGAGAGAATGGCTTATATTTACCGTTAATCTGCTCTAAATTTTGAAAGTATGTATGCTCGAATTTGAAAGTAATCTTGAATAAGTATATTGTGAAGAAATAAATAGGCTTTTACATGGATAACTTGTCTTGAATCAAAGAATGCTATTAAAGCCTGAACTATTTGAAAAACAATTAAGCTGCCCAAAATCTAAATATATGTCTGCTTAAGTTTGCTTATCCCCTACTTAAGTTTGCTTATATTATTAACAAAAATTTTATAATTTCTATTATTTTTTATAATTTTTGGCAACAATTAAAAAACTTACTTACTATTACTTTACATTGTTTTCGGCAGCACGTTAAAAGCTTAAGTGAAATGTGGACATTATGACAGAGAAAGTAACCTGAGAAAGTCTTTAAAAACAATACAAAATTATTCATATTGAAATCAAGAAACAAGGTTTTAAATTCGTTTCGAATAGTGGTGCTACTCATTACACAGTATAGTCTCATAACATTAATTGCCAAGTTGCTCCATAGATTTATGCGTGTGCAGAGGTTTCTAATTATGTTTATTCAGCACTCGATGTCCGTTGAAACTATCTACGAATTATTGAAATCGCTCTGCTTTGAGTGTAACTGCTACGCCGGTATTCTACATAATTTCGATTTCGTTTGCATTGTAAACTATATGGATCGCAAACATATCTCTTGTAGTACAATGATATAGTACACACTAAATGTTCCGAAATCCAATCTGCGCAGAGCAAAAGTATTTGAGTAATTTATGGGTTTTATTAGGGTAACGGTTTATTCAGCTTTTGCATAACAAATCTATGATGAAAATAACCTTTTTCACATAGCGTTTAAAGTGATGCTTTAAATCAAGGAAAGTTTTAAAAATATGTTTTGAATGACCAGTTTTAAAAACTATAAATTATCAATCCTATGCTTGCTTAAGCTCAACCGTGATTAACTTTATAATTACTATTATCCTTTTTTTTTTTTTTTTGGCACCAACTAGAAAGTTGCCCACCCAAAAAAAAGAGTACATATAATAAAAGTATAAATAAATATATGGTAAAACAAGTATGTGAGGAAAGAGGAATCTTTGAAAATGTTTTAAATTGATGGTCTGAATCAAAAAAATCCTCAAAAACCTAGTAAATTTTCAAAGTTTCAGAACTCTATTAGCCACAAGTCTATGTTTGATTACAGTCTTGAAATTGATTTGCTATCATGAAATGTATGAACAGGACACAAGAAATCAACGATATATTTAAAACTAATTTTGAAAACCATACTTATATAAATAATTGATGCAGTTTTAGGTTACAATATTGAGTAGCAGAATTTTTTCTTGCAAAAATGTTCAGGCACCAGTACTAAAGAATAAGGCTCCATGGTAATTTGGTGTCCCATATTTCTCAAGGACAGATCTATGACATTGTTTTCCACACATAGTTATTCTTTGATTAAGGAATTTTTCTAATGAAGCTTTTCCTCTTCGCTATTTAACGGACGGCAACAAAGGAGGAGGTTATACAATTCGTCGGAGAAATTTTTAACCGACTTCAACAAAGGACAAGGTTATACAATTCGTCGGACTTTTTTTTTTTTTTGTATGTTATAAAATTACTCGAAGGACGCCTGGACAGATTTCTAATTTTTTTTTCTTCGTTTGAAAGGGTTTCATTTCCAATTGGTTTCATCGTCTCGTGATCCGGGTTTGATGACTGGAACCTGCAGAAATCGATCGAAATAGAAATCATGATCACAGCAATCGTATTAATGGCAATTTTGAATGTAATTCTTCTCTGGATTACATAATGAAGTTCATTTCTATGATCTTTTTGAATTTTTTATGTATTTATACGATTACTAGACGCCTGAACCGATTTCAAAAATTATTTTTTTGTTTGAAAGGGTTGTCCTTTAAGTTCATCCCATGCTCTCATGGTCCGGGTTTGATACCGGGATCCTGCAGAAATCAAAGGAAATAGAAATCATAATGACAGTAATCGTACTCATGACAATTTTCAAGGTAAGGTTTCTCTGGATTCCATTATAAAATTCATTTCTATGGTCTTTTTATCTTCATCTAATGCGGATAACAGATAACGGGCCGCGTATATATAGTATTTCGATCGCGAGAAACTAGTATTGCTTTGGAACATAAATTAGTTGAAAAGGCGTTAATACTTAAATGGCTTTGATTAAACTAGTACACAAATAAATGGCAGAGAATAATAAGGATTAGTTTTTAGTGTCAATTGTTTAAAATTTTAGAAGCGTTAATAGTTTATTTTTTTTCATACATAGTTTATTTTATGGAGCATTTACTTAAGAAAATTAGGGGAAGTTTCGTAATGGAAACATTACCTTATTTCTGAAGTACATTTACGCTAAAAAAATATAAAAAAAAAACATTTTTAAAAAATGAACCGACTTCAGAACTTCTCTTGGCAAGTCCTCTAAAAAGTAAAAAATAATTTTATTCTCTGAACACCACCGATACTACATTTAAATGTAAGTTTTGAAGTCTATGCAAAAATTATAGGTAAATGATATTACACTATATTTTGCCAACATTTTTCAGAGAAACCATTGAAAATTAAGAGCTGAATATTTGTACCATTACATAAATATGTGGCTGACAATGTAGTGTACGCAAATACGATTAAAGAGCGTAGATTCATTGAAAATGATATTTATAGTTAAATTATAAATTCGTATGATTTTATTAAGTGATTTTGCGCCGACTTTAAAACTTAGGTTTGAATGTAATATCGATGGTGTTCAAAGAATAAAATTATTTTTTACTTTCTAGAGCACTTGCCGAGTAAAGTTCTGAAGTCGTTTTTTTTTTTTTTTTTTTTTTTTTTCAAAAATATTTTTATTGATGTAAAATAAAGTTAAAATCTTCGGAGTCTTCTCCAATTTACCTATGTTAAAATTCCCACGAAGCAAGCTGTAAAAGAAAAAGGCCAAAATTGTCATTTTGCGTTTGAAGTAAAATGAGACTTTGTTTGCTGCATAAATATGCACCCTCAAACTCATATATTTTGTTCAATTTTAATTCTATGATTAAAACTATTTATCCTTTATATGAATCGAATCATATTAATCCTGCTTTCTAATTTCAAGTTCAAAGTGAGAATTTTTTATCAATATTTATTTTCCTCTGAAACAATTTAAAAAAAAAAAACATTTAAGCGTTTTATGCAAACACAGTGAGCGCGACCAAAGTATTTTAAAACCCAACAAAGTTAGGACGCAAAATGTTCAAATTAAAATACATGATGATATGAAACTACAGAGATTTCAACATTTCTCTCGACCTGCGCACCACAGAACATAAAATGAAACCAGCCAACATCTCTCGCGGCCTGGCGTTTATGAAGCAAATTACGTTCCGACACTCCTGAGTCTATTCATGACGTGTCGCATATTTTAGCGAAATGGAATCCGTTATTATTCAAGAGAACTCCTGCATTTACACAAGGGATTAGCCACATCGCCACGAACTACATCCATGAAAGCGACACGCTTGACGCAATTGCTTTACGCTAATTTCTAGCAAAACATGTTGATGTGATATAGTTCAAAAACTGCTTTTACACACGTAAACAAGCAGAATTAAAATGTAGAAGTTATTTAAAATATATATATATATATAAATGGATGTATGTATATTTGTATGCTTGTTTCTTATACCAATCCAGTTTTCGCCGGATTTTCATAAACTTGGCACAGAGGATCCTTGATGCATTAGAATTCACATAGGCGGGGTTTTGCAATTTAAAAAAAATTCAAAAGGCTAGAAACTCAAATTTTTTTGTCTCAAAATGGCCATTTTTTTTCAATTTTGAGTAGTTAGATTAATAGAGATAAGCCATTTAGCATACAAATTGATAAAATTTAACACATTTAAATTTGAGTATTTTCCAACAAAGATTACGATTAGCAACGAATTATGAATTTATGGTTCACCTATTTCATTTTATCAAAATGATCCGGGCAACGCTTATGAATAAAGGTTTTATTTTTTTCAAACAACAACATGGGAATTATGAGCATATTTCCTTTTAACACATGGCTGAGCATTTGTATGTATTTGGCATTATTTCCTTTGATTTTTTTTTCTCATAAAGTAATGAAGAAATACGTCAACATCTTAAACTAATTAGTTGTCTCTTTTAAACTAGAGGAATGTGTGGCAAAACGAACTAGTTAAGGTATCTGACCTGCTTCAGAAATTAAAATTGGTGATATGTTCTGAAAATTACTGTATGTAAAAAGAAATAATGTATTTTGTAAGTGTTGACGAAACTGTTCGAAAATGAAACACAGTTTACAACTTGCGTTGAAATGTTATGTCTCATTTTCGGCGTTTTATTTATTATTTTGCTATTTCTTTCTTTCTTTCTTTTTTTTTTATTTATTTATTTTTTTTGAAGTCAAAAGTAAAGCAACATTATTTTTAATGTATTTTTTGAGGGGACAAAGAAAAACGCGATCTATCCGAATGAGCGATATAACGAAGCGCGATGTAGGGAAGGGTTACTGTATACCTTGCAATGCGTAAAATCAAAAAGTATTTCATAAACACAATTTCGATTTAATTTGATGCAACTGTAATAGTATCCGCAGCAGTCCAATGGCAAAAGGAATTCGATAATAAAGATATTTCCCTCGGGAAATCCATAAACCAAATGCATCTTATCATCATAACCATCTTAGATAAAAACAAGTAGTGGCTTCAATTTCCTTTTCTCCATAAGAGAGCACTTCCAGTATTTATTATACAGACATTTGCGTGACTATCTCAGACATTTAATGCTTTATTTTTCTCTAGGTTAAGTATTAGAAGTATCATGTTAGGTACCACAGGCGGTTAGAAATAGTTTCTGGGAGGGATGCCGAGAAGTAAAAAGTATGCCCCTCCCCGCAAACATTTTTTTAGAAAAAAAAGGCCTCAACTCCTTTTCAATGTTTAAAAAAAACACTCAAAAAGCCAACTTATCTACTTTTAAGTACAGTAAACACTCGATTATCCGCGAGCGAATTATCTGAGGGGCGGATTATCCGCTAGGGTCTCGGGGTAAAAACACAATTAACTGTTTTTTTTTTCGAAAAAGCACAAATTAAATTTTGTTTTTCTAAACATTTCATACCCAAGAATGCAGTGTACTTCATCGAATAAATTAGTTTACCTCTGTGTTATTGTAAATAGAAATTCTTTATAGATTTTATATGCTAGAGAACCTCAAATACAAATGATTTTTTATGCTGTACTTATCGTCACTGGTTGTACATATCACGTTACATGTGTAATGCAGTTATTTTTAAGCAAAATACATTTTTTATCTTGTTTACACCTTATTTTGTGCTTTTTTCGGATTATCGTGCGCGTGCCACCCAATTTCGCGGATTATAGGAAGTGCACTGTATACAGAAATCTTACATACTAATTTAAGTCCAACGTGGTGGCAAAATAGTTTTGAATTTTTTAAGATAATCAACAGATAAACCTTATATAACTCAACCGAATTGCTACAATTAAGCACCGTATTCCTTCCTTGCCATAATGATTAAAATAAGAAACAAAGAAGTTTTTTCTAGCAAAGAAGATTTAATGAACAAATCGTGATATTTTGTACCCTTGATTTCGAAACTCGATAGTTTATGCATTCTCTTACACTAACCGACGATTGTAATATCACTCATATCGCAAACCAAAGTGATTTTATTTAAGTATGTTTTGTGTGTGTGTAAATTTTACTTATATTCTGAAGAATTAAATTTAAAAATATTTAATGGTATAGTTAAATTATTTTCATGCCTTTGGGGCAAATCTGACCTGCTGCCCACCTCCGCAAAATCAGTTACTGCTATGAACAGTCTGAGTTCGAAAAGAAAAAAAGCGTGTGATGTGAAATTTGAGTAAACTCAAGTCTAAAAATAAGAAAAAAATTCCTCGAGACAAAGAAATCTGACTTTCTGTTGAACCATTTAACGAATTAAAGCAGTTATTTTTCTCCTTTTTTTCTTTGTTTAATCGTGATTACTTATTAACCTCACTTTAAAAAAAATGATTCTAAGATTGTTCCATTGATTATGGACGACGAACATAACTCTAGCTGGTTGATTTTAATATTTTCAAAATCTGGCATTTGCTTGTTGCTGTTCCAAAGTAGATTTAAATAATATTAAATTAAAAACAAAATATTTACAAAATTGTTCATCATTTAAAAAGTATTAAACTAAAGAAAAAGTTGCAAAACTGTTAAATATTTAAATGACATTGAATTAGTTTTAAAATTGCAAATTATTTAAATAATATCAATTTTTTAAAAAAAGTTCAAGTGAAATGTCCTGGTTCAGGGCTCGTAGAAAACTCATCTAATATTTATTATGATTGTATCAAGTCAAATTACGCCAAATATGATGTGATAATTCAAAAATGGAAACAATCAGTGGCGTACTTAGGGAGTGGGCTGAGCGGGCTGCAGCCCCTCCGGAATTTTGCAAACAAAATTTTAAACATTTGAGCTGAAATCGCTTCCTTTTATTTATTAATTTATTTATTTTTCCTTTCTTGCTGAGACATGAGATTTTTTTTTTCTTTGTAAAGAAAATAAAGTATGAGGCAAAACTAAAAGAAAGTGCAAAAAAGTAAATTCCTCCTTCTTCTTTTGTTTTTCTTTTTTTTAAATCTCTCCATTTTACTGGTTATCTTGTACTTCAATTTTGTTGACATTTATTGCAAACATGTTTCAGAAACACCGATTAATGCTTATACATTCAACTATTTCTGTTAAATAAATTTCAATAAAATTGTGATTGAAACCCAATCCTAGGAATATATAGTAAAATAAACGGCAAAAATATTGTTGTTAAAGCTCAAATTTGCATAAAGATTGCATGCACTTATTTAAAGAACGCCTTCTTGAATAAAGAAAATTTTTCAAATTTTAACTTTATCATTTTCTATTCTCATCGAAACGCTTTACTTCTCAACAATAATTATAACGATAAAAAATATTTTTAATGATGTATTTTTGTCATCTAAAATTAGCAATGATATCAAAAATTTGAAACATTATTTCTTCTTAGCTACATTTTATGAGATGCCCCGCCCCTCCTCACAAAGAGTTTCGGCTTGCCCCCCCCCCCCCCCTTAAAATGATTTTTCTGCGTGCGCCGCTGGGAACAATGAATAACATATCCTGCGCTAAAAATCGACAACAGCGAAAATAAAAATAAACAAAAGCAGCTGAATAATGAAGCAAATATTTTGGCCCGAACTATTCAAGATCCCATCTTCAGAAAGAAATCTTCAGCATAAAATATACATATAATGTTGGTTTTACGGAACGCCACATTGTGATAATAAAACCCTTTCTTCCACCTTACAGGCCTCCGTGGCGCAATCGGCTAGCGCGTTCGGCTGTTAACCGAAAGGTTGGTGGTTCGAGCCCACCCGGGGGCGTCTTATTGTTTTTAAAATTTTGCGTTTCCCACTATACAAAAGCCTATCCAGAAGGTAAAATATTTGTTTTTATTTTATTTATTTATTTTTTTTTTTTTAATAAATATGAAAATATTGTTAAAGGAAGAAGCTGGTCTATTTGTCTGTGTGTAGTGTCTAGAATAAATCGCAGCAATACAGACATGGAACTCGACATACATTTCGTCTTAAAATTGATTTTCACAGCGCTTTCGTTCTCAAAAAAGTGAATCATTATTAAATTTCTCTCTCTGAATACATAATAAATTGACCTGTACTACAGAAGTCAGCATGACCTAGTCGTTTAATGCTAAGCGTATTGCTATATCCAATTATTATTTTTAGTACACTACCGAAAATTCAAACTGAAGCATTTCTCCCCCATTTACAACAAGAACTTTCACTTTTCTTTCATAGATTGGATTTTTTTTTTTTTTTTTGGTGTGTGCGTGTGTTTAAAAGTTTTAATCTTTTACTAGTGTCAATGAGTAATTTGGTTCCTCACTTTTACTGTTGTTTAATTCGTTTATACGTTTCATTTGAATTCCCCCCACCCCCATTTCAAAATTCAAAAACATTTAAAAACAATTGATAGGAAGTTCAAAGGAGTTAGATCGAGATACTTCAATGGTAGGATTGCTTCTACAACAACCTTTCGCTTTTGATATTGCAACCCACCTACTTCTGTAAAAAAGTAGCGGAATTAGTAAAAGAATAGAAGCAAGCTGGATTCTGTTTTAGTTAAAAAACAAAATTATCATTCATCAGCAGAAAAAAAATAAACCATAGCTATCTCAAAGGAAATAAATATATACGACTGGATTTTAGGTAGTCATATTTAATCCTCATAATAGGTAACTGGTAATAATCTAAAAATGCATAGAATCTTTAAATTAAAAATGACTTCTTTTAAGTTAAGAAACAAACGTGTTAAACGTCGGCAAAAACGTAAACTAAAGTTGTTCCACAGATACCTCAACTTCATTGTATCGAAATCTGAATACGTAACCTTTTCTCAGATGGTAATTTATTAATTCATTTTTTAATGTATCATTAAACAAGTAAATTAACATTATCTATGAATTACAAATTACACGGCATAATAATAAGATCAACAGGATTTTGCTTAAATTAAAAAACGGTCACATCATGCACAACTAATGGTATTCGGTACAAACTATATTCGCTCAAAATTCAAAGTAGGTAACATTCCTCTAATAGCGAAAACGATAGAGAAAACTTCGAGTTTTAAGATTTCAGCCGAAGAAGTAAGAAAGATTCAAAGCACTTTACTCGAAAACTGAAAGTTGCAGTCAAATATTTCATACATACGTGGAATAAAACTTTTCAGAAAATCAGGTATTTTCAACATTTCTCAAGATTTGCCATTTAAAGGAAAGGGAGATTGGAGTACTAGACTTTATTTATGATGTGCTACATATTTCATGTGAAAGTACCCATTATCATTTGAGCTTGGCTGACATTTAGTTTTAATGAGCATAAATATATTCTGCAGGATTTCCAGTCCCTAAAGTGAAATTTTGAAAATGTTGGATTCTGACTTTCAAATAATATTGCAAGTGAAATTTAAGAAGCTGCCACATGAAATGCTTGTATATTACCCGTCATTTTCCGGGTTACTCGAGTTTGGGATTTTTAGTTTTAAGTTGAAAAATTTGATTTTAATATCAATATACCGTAAAATGGGGTGAATCGGAACACTTTTCAGCTTTGATTGTAAAAAAAAGTAGTTAAAGGATTTTTTTTAATTTGATTTTTTGGGTAAAAACTTAGGTCTTGCTTTACTTTTGATATTCCAAGCGAAGACAAAGCATTTTGAAAAATTATTATTAAAATATATAGGAAATTACGGGTGTTCCGAATCACCCCGCTGATAGGGGTCAATCGGAACACTTGTTAAAATTTTTATTTTTTTTTCAATTTAACCTGTAATAGGTCTCACAAAATGAGAAATATTGATGGGGGAGAATAAGAACAGACAATTACTGTCAAATAAATGCATAATTTCAATACCAGTAAACGTGTATAATTTGTCAAAATTCAAAATAATTTTGAACTTATGAAAAATGAAAAGTAATTTTAAGAAATGCTTTTGAATTGAAATACAAAGATTTAACATGAATGGAAGTCACTCATGTCGTCCACAAATATGTAATTGTCCTTAAAACTAGCAATTGTGACTTGGCTTAAGTTTTTTCATAACATCTCCTGGGATGAACTCTGCCTTTTCTTTAGTTTCTTGAAATCTCTGGGTTTCGGGGATTGTCCTGAAAGCTTTTTACGCTTATTCATCACTGTCTGTGTGCTGGATTTTTACTACATAAAGTCTATGTGACTTTCCCCCTCGTATTTTAAGTAAAAAGAAGTCTCCTGGAGAAAAAATCTTTTGAAATCTGCAACTGTTTGTCATTCTAAGATCTAGTTGCTCATGAGAAGGGATGAACAGTAATAAAACCTTGTCCTTGTCTTGATTAGAAGAATTGGGATTAGAATCTTGATTTTTCAAACAGTTTCCTTCAAATAAGTTTGAATTGGAACAGCAGAACTAAGTGTTCCGATTCACCCCGCAAATATTTTTTCTACGCCATTTTTCAGAATTCTTCATTTTTATGACACAATTTATAAAAAATGTAAATTCTAATGCGGTATTCTGTTGTTCAGATACATGTATAATTGAAACATACCACTCTTAGTTTTTAAATATAAGAAGGTTTGATCTTGCATATGAAGTTTTGCAGTCTATGGAAATGTGATGTTTTCTAGCGTTCCACGTGCAGACCTCCTTAGAAGCCAATAGCGTTGCCAGATTGACAAAAGTAATTTTTTCCTACTCCCTATGATCTTACCTTACTAAGAAAAAAATTCATGGTGAAAAATACCCAATAGTTTATTTATGAAGAATTTCGTTGTATTGTCGGGAAGTTTTGTTCCGATTGACCCCGCTGTTCCTATACACCCCATTTTACGGTATATTTCAAAGTGATCGAGAATATTTATTTTTGATTAGTAGGTAAAAAATATAATAAGTTTCGAATTTGTTATGATTGATGAAAATTTTGCATTAATGTACTATTCTGCAACAATTTGTATAAAAAACCTAACTTTTAAAATCTATTCATTTCTTTCTTCTATTTCTTTTTACTACTGGTGCAAGTACTTGGCCGAATGCTTTATCAATAATCGACCAGCTCCAATGTTCGGAACTATTATCCAATCACTATTCGAGAGTATTAAATCTCCTTGGAAAATGGGTTGAATTGACCGACTATCTAATAGTGAATACTTATTTGTCATATCTATAATAAAAACTCATATTCAACAGAATGTTTTTTTTTATCACCTTGTTCAAATGTTTGTTTTTTTGCTCCCCCCCCCCCTATCACTATAAACGATATAGAAACTATCCAAGAAGACCAAACTAAGTGTGCACAAGGCTTCTAAAGAGACCAAACCACTTAGTCACAGAAATGCTTGAACCCAAAACTCGCATAAAAAAAGAAGTTTGTACGATGAGCAAAAAAGCCCACCTGTCAATTACTAATCTATAGAGACTTTTCAGGAAGAAGTACTTCTACAGAATTTCTGAGATTACTGTTGCAATGTAGAATAGAAGAAAATATGAACCTACATCGGTAGAAAGAGTTAAACTTTGGTCCTTTTTGCTGTACAATAAGAAGAAGTATTTTCAGCCAAACTTGGCGTCAATTAGCGCTGACTAAAAGAGCAAAGCTTCCTTTATGCCCCATTGTTCATCGTCAAACTAGACTCTGTACTTCTATGTAATTGAAGACTTTTTGTGTGTGTGTGTGTGTAACGCAATAGGCAACGGCTTTGGAATTCTGCCATAAACCACAGCACAGTCGTCCAAGGTAACTGAAAGTCAGGCATGTTTTTTGCAATGCAAAAATTCTTTTTAATAAAAAGAAAAGTCTAATTCATGTACAAAACATCTACTCACCCAGCACACATTACGTTTGAAAAATTCTTCTGTCCAGGTATTTGTTGAAAAACTTAAACAATGGGCCTTAAACAAAGATCAATACAGCAGTTTTAGCCTTTTTTTTAACAATTAAAAAAAAATTAATGTATGTTTTATACATTTTAGATTTTGGGAAGGAGACGTAAGTAAGAACACAAGGTTCTCACAAATGATTATCACGGTTATCTTTCCTTTTGAGTTTCTGTAAATTTTCAGGAGCCCTTTGCCTATCACAACAGTATATAAGCATTTACTATATGCATCCTTAAATGCCCTTCAAGAACCCTGTAGTAGTATGGACTCCTCAAAATTGCAACATTTGCGATTTGATAAATCCACCACTGCTTTTAATATGAAGGTAAGGCAGTCACATACTCGTATATGAAATGCCAAAAAGAATTTTTTGCGCAAAAATTCTTGCAAAGCAATTCATTTTAAAACTTATTCAGAACATCTTGAAATTCATAGAAGCTGAAATTTGATAAATGATATATAATATTTTTAAGTTAAATTTCCTAAAAATGTATCCGTTGACGTTCCTCTCGTAAAAAAATAAAAACTTTCCTTCAAATAAAACTCCCACGAAGCAATTTTATTTGCTCTCATTTTTCCCTTCAGAGCAATCGGAAAATGTAATGAATTACATTTGCACGTACAGATTTCTTTTCCAAGATTTTTTTTCCTGAAAGAATAATGGAAGCTTTCGAGCACGTGAGTGATGAGCCACGAACTTCATACTCGTAACTTACCGCACTCAACATAGTACCCATACATCTAACTTTCCTGTATGGAACGACTGTTTTATTACTATTATTTTATGATACTCCCTATCTTCTTCTTTCGCAATATATCACATCTGAAGGCTTACGATTTCAAAGTTAGGCTTAAAAATAATCTCGCTTTCTTCCACTCCTGGAAAAACTACAACTTAATATCATCTAGGATTGTATTCCATGCTTAGTTTCAGATACCTAAATGGCAGCGTAATAAAATAACGCCATTTTTTTCTCGTTGTATAGAAAGCTAGTTTCGCTCCATGTATCATTCGAGGAGAAATAAAAGAACATTTGTTTTCTCATTCTCGTAAAGTGTTTTTTCGAAAATGAGAATTCGATTTCATCGTAAAGCTAAAAAGAAACAGAAACGCCTATTATTTTTTTAGTAGAAAAGTATCGTCTGAATTATTTATGGGCTGAAGCAAATGGAGAAAAGAAAACTTTTGAGGACACTAGAATTGATATATCTAGAATAGACGCACAAAGCGTACAACGTTTGTAGAGCTAGTAACGTAATTATTGTATCAGGAACGTTTTTCAAAACGCTGAATTTGCAGCTTGTGCTTTTTAAAGATCTCCAGGTGCATTTATAAACCTATTAGGAAAACTACTGTTGAATTTAAGTATATTAAAGAAGCAAAACCAAGCAACACAAATTAGAGCCGAAAAGTAATATCATTTTTTCGCACAAATCAATTGTTAAATGTTTTTTATTTCAAATCAACGATATAAGTATCCTAGTTATCAAGGGCCTTTTGAAATCTAGTAGTAAACTTTAAAACCCGGATAGGTTTTTTTTTTTCTTTTCCTTTTTTTTTTTTTTTTTTTTTCAAATTTATTTTTGGAGCAAGGTATCTTAAAATGGCATCTTGGCTACAAACAAAGTACTCGATGTGTTTTTCTTTTGTTTTTCCTATATAAATCGCAATAAAGAGAAATCAGATTCTGGAATGTCAGATGATTATTGTGATCGAAGCAGTCGGATATCCCTATCTTCCAAACACTAAAACTCTTTCTATTACACAAAAACTTGAAAATTTGATTTTTATCCCAACTTCCATTTCAAGATATTTTGCTCTAAAAAACATTTTTTAAACCCACCCGGGATTTAAAATGTACTACTAGATGCCAATTGATTACGAGATCAATTAAATCGCTGATTTAAAAAAAAAACTTTTAACAATTGATGTGTTTGAAAAAAAGTACGACACAATCTACCGGGCATCCTAATAATATATATTAAACAATTATCCAGAAATTCCAAGAAAGGTTACACAAAAAAATCTTCAAAGACATGTCTTGCTATAAAATTTTCAGTACATATGTCCATTTTGTTATTATTTTACTAGACCGCTGAAAACAAACTCATAGGAATCATAGAGTATGGTAGATTCTGCGAGTTTCTGATTAGATCATGCATGCATATACTACAGTAAATCACACACAAACTCATTCCCGGAATTAATTGTAACTGTAAATCACTTACGTGATAGATCTTATGCCAGAACCCTAAGCTGTACGGTAGAATTCTGCTTATTCAAAACTCCCGGAACCGGCACTAGTTCCGAAAAGTAAAAGTCAATATAGTTGCACAAGAAATGTTCCCGCTATTTTTAAGTCATTCTGCCGTCATAATTTAAAAGGACCTAAGTTTAAATTTTGCTGCAGCTCAGTTTTACATTTTTTTCCTTTTCAAAGATATAGATAGTTATCAAACAAATTTAAATTTTTGTTCATACAGGGTTCTGCTTATGAGCTAAAACATTTTTATAAATATAATAGCATTTATTAAGGTTAGAAATTTGTCTTTTAGTCAAACATTTTTTTCTCTTGGACATAGGGCATTTTTTCTTATGATGGTAATTTAGAATTCGACATTTTACAGTAGCAGCACAGTGTTTGAATCGAAAAACAGATACGTAATATTGTGTGTGTGTTTGTACAAGTTTCCTTCAGGTTATATCTAAGCTTATGACCGGCAACTGTTTACCATTAACTCGTGAAGCGGAGTAAACTGAACCTCAGAGGAATTGGACTGGGCCTTCATGGCGCAATAAACTAATTGATTTAAAAACCGATACGAAAAAAATCAATTAATCAAATTGCAGAAGAAAACACTTTTGAGCATAAAAGGTTAATATTTCAAACAAAAGTAACAGGTCTTTGAGAATGAAAGCTAAACTTTTCAAACAAACGTAAAACTAGAAAAACAGAGGAGGGTAAAGTATTTGAATAAAATAGATTATATATTTAAAAAATTCACTTCCTAGTCGTTTCCTTAAGTGAATCTCTTAAAACTTCTTAACTAAAAAACTGCTGCACTCAAATGATCAAGTTAAAAAACTACAAAAGAAACACCTTTTGAGCATGAAAGCCTTCCATTTCAAACAAACGTAATACATTTTTGAGCGAGGAAACCAAACTTTCCAAACAAACGTAATATTCAAATAACAGAAGACAAAAAAAGGATCTAGAAAAGCAATTTCGTTACTTTTCATGTGAACCTCAAACCGTGTAAAAACTTATTTCAACAGTTGAATATCCTTAGTGATCCTCAGAGGTCCTCCCTGAATCTCAATGACGCTACACTACTTGTTTTCCCCAGTCACGCTATGACCTAATATCTCTGCCATCCCTTCATTTCTTATTGATGGGATTTGCAACCTTTCTCCTTCAGGCAACTCCTCAGTTAAAAGATTTTTTTTCTGCATTATTCAAAGAAGAGTAAACGACCTTGACGTAATGGTGGGCTGAAAAGAACCAATGAACAGGGAATTTCAATTATAATGTTATTGACTTTTTCTTTGTCATTTTATCTGAATGATAAAAAAAACAGTTTGTATGTAAATTATTTTCAAGCGTTTTAAAATGTTCTTTTTTATTTTTAATACATAACTAAGATCTGGGTAAAAAAAAGAATTTTAATGTCTTGGCAAATTTAAAAAGCTTTCAAATGCTGGCATTCTACACATTCAATTAGAGAAATAATTCTTAACATTAACATTAAGTGGAGGGGGGGCTTGTGACTTTTCTATTTCATAAATGTGACTTTTAATAGCATTTCAATGTTCTTCTAACTAGTTGAAAATGAAACTAGTTAAGCATTACGTAGGCAGACTGATGCAGAAATTTCTGAATACTGCTTTGTAAGAAATACAACCACGCAAAAGTATTTTTACAAAAACGTATCCCATTGAGATATATTAAATTTTTCGTTTGTATCTGCGGCCAGTGAATGCGCGCAGAAAAAATACCACGTTAATCTTTTAGATCGCTCAAATCCAACTTCATTGCAACATCGCTAACTACTTTACTCGGTCTTTAATTGCAAAAAATATTCCTTGTTAAATAAAGAGTTTTTTTTAACAGGGAGAGAATTTTTTAAACTACCCTAAATTAAAAATGTTCAATAGCTCAACACAGCTGGAAGCCCATGTTGACTTTTAACTGTTTTTACTTTTTTTTTAATATCTGATAGAAAAAAAGTGTTAATTTTATGAAAGCTTTCAAAATTCGGATTTTGACGGATTTTCAAGTTTGGAAGCGTGCTAACGTAATACATTAGATCCAAGATTTCACTAGAAACACATCGAAAAAAGTTCCCATAGTGCCATAACCTACTATTTTAAGTATATTATAAAAGTCATTAGAAACACAGTAAGATTTCATACCTTAGATCGGTTTTTCCCTATTCTGAGGAGTTTAAAATCATTGATGCTTTTATGCAACTTTGTTTCACGAACATGCATTGTATTAAGTACTAAGTTTAATAAACTAATCAAGTACCGGTTAATAAGCAGAAAATCAGTGAGCAAATCATAGCATGTACAATTTTTCATTTAGTAGCATTTTTTTATTCCATCCTTTGGAGTAAAATAAAAATAAAAAGCACTATATAAAAAAAATGAAAATTATTCACTATCTTTCAATTCTAATTTAAAACAAAAGATTTACAAATGAGCTTGAAAGTGATTATGAATTTGTAAATCACTTCAAAAAGCGTGAGTCTCAGAAATGAAAACTGCCAATGCAGAACGCGCTATTTTTTCCTTCGAAAGAAAAAAATGAAAGGCAGTGAACTTATTTTAAAGTTTAAAATAGTGAAACACTTTGCATGAAAAAATAAATAAATTAGCAGGCAGGAAAAAATGTCAAAGTAAATGTATCAAAATAACTTATACAAGAATATTATGCTCACTCTTTAATATAACATTAAAAGTATGATAGTTATTTTCTGGATTAAAAAATAATTCTCCGAATTCACAGTACTCTGACAAAAAGATTATTCAATGAAATGCCATTTATCATTCATTGATTATTTTCTTATTGGAATATGTGTTGTCATTTCAATCTGTCAGTTTTTTTTTCATTCTATAATGGTTAGGTGGCAAAAATTAATGAAATAAAAATGTTTTAAACTGTGAGGCTTGTCCTATGAAAAAAAAATATTTTCATGCTAATGTTTGAAAAAAATATTACTTAGAGTAGATGAAATAGCTGTATTCTACACAGAAATTACTAACACGCATTTGTTATAATTTTTTAAGCAATTCTATATTTTAAGTTAAAAACTATATTGATATTCTATATTTATATAGATTATATTATATATTTTGAGCTTAGTTCTGTAATCTAGATGCTTAAATACTGATCATGAGAGCTTTTTAGACAGTTAAAAGCTCCAAAAGCATTAAATATTTTCTAACATGTATCTAAAAATCTTGCCATTTCTTCTAATAAAATTACGGATGCAAAATTTATGCAAATTGATGGATCATTAGTTGAACAAATTTTCCTAAAAGTAATTTTCAAAGAAAGTTTCAAACGTTTGCAAAGAGAAATAAAAGATGTTGAAAATATCTCAAAAACATTAACTCTTACTGTATAATTCATTCATCGCTAAGAAAATAACCTTAAGAAAACAGACATCCATCAGATATTGAATTAAAACTGTCAAAAACTTCCACTTTGCATTTCTTTTCTCTTATGTGTCAGCTCCAGAAGCTGTCTTTGGTGTAATTATGTTAACTTAAGAATGGATAAGATCAGATATGTTTTATCTGTTATGTCCTCATTTATTTGAAATCATGCTACTTTTGTTCTTACAAAAGAAGAGTGTTAATTAATTCAAGTGTCATGGACAAACTCAATTTTAAGCATGGAGTAGAAAAATGCTCAAAGTATTTCTTCTTTATTTATTTATTTAGACTGACGATAAACAAAAGAGGTAAATATATTAGAAACCTGCAAACCCACTCGAACCCTTCCTTTTGAAATATGGTTAAAATAATATCACACTTACAGTAAAAATTTTGTCATGTACCGAACCATGTAATATACTTTTGTGTATCCGTTTAGGGCTATTTATAAAAGACGACACACTTTTTTCAGAAAATTTCCCCACTCCCACCCGCTGTGTCCCAAACTGTCACTTTATCCCTCTTTACCCCTTCTGGGTAAACCGCTTTACCTCTTGCAACCTTTGTAACGTATTTGTTTTTCATAAAGCATATTGTTATAGAAAATGCATGATGTCACAATTCTTGTGCAACCCCCTCCCCTCTGTACTCATAAAACTCCCTTAACTCCCTTCCCCCCTTTAAGTTCGTTTATGAACAGTTTCTTATGAGAATGCTTCATTATTTTCCCCTCACAAATTAACTATTTCATTAATCATACTCGACTGTAGTATTCAATTGCAACTGCTATGTATTTATTTCTACTTATTTATTTTATGTTATAAAGTGGTAAAATAGCTTAAATGTGTAAGAATGACACCATGTTGTTTTAACATTTTTTTCCTGATGCTATTTGTATATCTTGACTCAATAGTATAGCAACTAATTTATTTAAATAAATCAATATCGGCGGAAAAATACAAAGTTGCTACATTTTACTATAAAATGGAAAGAGTTCCGAAGATTGGGGAAAAAAGCAAAGAAAAAGTACGTAAAAAGCTAAAAGGGGAAGGCTTCGTTATTAAAAATTAGTTAAACTCTCTTCGTACATTCTGATATGTTCAGCTTGAATTTAATCCCTTGATCTACGTTGATATTGAACAAAGAAAATCCAAAACAGTAAGGGTTTTGTATGAAGCAAGTACTAGTCATTAGTGCTAGTCGATGGATTAGTGCTAGTCGATTTGCTCTATTTTCTACTTAATGAGGAAATACAAAATTGGGGTTTAACTTTAACTTTAAAGACCCTTTTTAATTATTGCAAAAAATAAGAGCATAATTGACAGTGATTTAGAAAATGCAAGATACATGAACACTGAACATTCCCAGTATACATTAAAAACCAATTTGGAACACTTTAAATCAGAAAAATATTCCAGTTGCCTGAATGTGCACTGAAATCTGTTTTAAATGAGCTCCATTAAAATGCAAGTGTACAGAAATGAGTTCCAAATCATCCAAATATTGTACCACTCATGGTAAATTAAAATTTGGGAATGAATTTGAAAACACATTAAAAGCCCACTGGATAACAGTTAGAAAAAACATTCGGGAATACTGGAAAAAGCATCGCTACTAGAAATTTTTTGCAGGAAATCGCTGTCAGTTGGTGTCGTAAATTCCTTCAAATTGGCCGGCGGTAGTTGACAGCTGCCCAGCGAGATTGCTGTAAAATTAAAGGCAAAAACTATTGAGGTACAAACAAAAGATTTACCCATAAGTGCTCTGAAAAGGGTCCCGAAAAGTATGATACAAAGTGTTCTAAAAGAATGGGTGTGTGTCAATTTTCAAATAATGTTCTCAAGTGCGCTCCCAAAAGTGTTTAAAAGGAGTACTGAACCAAATAAGTGATCAGAAAAGCGTTTTTAGGAGTGTTTCGAAAACCGTTCAAAATAAATGTTCTAAAAAAGTGCCTATGTTCAAAATGTGTTCAAAACGAGCTCAAAAGGTGTCTCAATATTTGCAATGAACCCTCTGAAATTTTAAAACTTCAATGCATCGTTTGAAGAGATTCGCTTTTGAACTAGACCCTTAAACTACTGAAAGTTAGTTGCATCGACAATAAATGTCTTCACTTGAAGCATACGTTTTTCAGAACACTATTCAGAATATTTTATGGTTATGAATTACGCCCATCGAATAAAGCGGACATAAATAAGAAAACTGTCTGGTCTATTTGCAGCTATAAACTTTTCAGAAATATGTTGCGAGCTGCTGTTGAATGGAACGTCTTTATCTCATTCCAGAAGTTATTCTCACAAACTGCCTCACTTCAGCAAATGATGTCAGCTTTATGTTGTTTGTAAGAAACAGCTTTGCCAACAAAGAGAGTTATCATTCCGGAGTTCGCTATTTAAGTAATAGCCCTACTGAACTAACGTACACAGAAGTGATCTATTCAGTAAGAACGAAGCAAAGCCTGAATGAATGAAATGATTTCTATATTTTTCTATGTCTCTCAACTGTGTTGAATTCTCTGCAATTGATTAAACATTTTTTCATTGCAATACGAAATAATGTATAAAAAGATTTTCTAATGCGCAGTTTAGCTGCTTTAAAGACCACCGTTTTAAAGACCACCGTTGCTGCCGTTTAAAGACCACAAGTTTTGAAGTAAAATAATGAATTTTCTTGTGTTTTCAACAGTTAATTACAGCCAGTTCTTAAACAATGTTGTCCTTTTGATAAAATAAAGGATTTGGTGTTTTAATAACGTAAAATTTATTTTTGACAAAAAAAAACTGTGATAATAAAAGAATAACAATTTTTGGTCAATAATTCCATTTCATGCTGTTTTTGAAGCTTTTCTCCATTTTTCGACACTTTGTTCAACGCTTCAGTTCTGAATAAAAGGTTGTTCAATAACTAATCTGCAATCCGCCTCAGTCAACATCTTTAGAGAAAGCTATTATCTATAATAATTTAAATGTAATCAAGAATTTTACTTAAAAGTGTCAACAAACCCTAATGACAGTAGAATTTGTAGCGCACATTAAAATTTTTATACACAAATCATACTTGAAAAGTATGTAATTTATTTAAAACACTTCTTCAGTCAAAGTAAAAGCATATGAAAGGAAGTTAAGCTATTTTTTATTGTCTTTACAAAACATTTTTTTAAAAAAGTGCTTAATTATGCAACATGAAAGCGTACCCTGACTTTTCTATCAAGTATGGATAGAAAGTATATTTCATTTTTAAAAATATATTTAATTTCCGTTAATAAAATTTCCAAAAAAATGATCAATCAGCTCAATCTCATCGTCCGTTTTCTTGCAATTAAAAAAAGAAATGCTGAAATAGGTAGAGAAAAAATAAAACAAAGTATAGAAAGTCTATTGAAAAGTTTTAGCAGAAACTTAAGCTGCACAAAAAGAAAATATATAAGCAAAATAATCTTTTATCTCGAGATTACCGACTCTAAAATTTTTGATGGAATAGAATTGCCTCTAAGGAAGACAAAAACGAAAGCATTTTCTATTTGCCATTAAGAAAAGGACTCCTAAGAGTTCAAAGTTATATTTTTTAAATGGTTGGAATAGTGGTATAAGCTCATTTTGTAATTATTGTGAGCGATGACTCTGCTTTTATATAGGTTGGGTGAAAGAGCTTCATATTTATTCTCTCTCTATTGAAATAACTGCTTTACGTGAGGAGTAAAATTAAGTAATTTCACTTCATTCCCTTGCATGTCTAGACATAAAAATTTATTAATTTAAAATCATAGAAATCTCCATGATAATCCAAAGCTTCTAGCAATGACAAATGTTTAAGAGCAAAAGGGATTTGTAGATTTTTTTTCCTTTCAAATGGGGCTGCAGTAGAGGCACAATCTTTTGCAGACCTAGTGCGATCCCCCAATTAAGCATCCACTCTTTCACGTAGCACCAAAATCGGCGGAATGCCATTACCACGAGAATTTTGCAGCCCAGTTGCCGCCGGATGGAGGCACCTGGGCTCTTTTTAATGCGAAAGAGCACTAGGATTTAAATTTGCCTAGGGATATTCAAAGCCAAACGAATACCCCAAGGGATCTTTTACATGCCGCATAATCATACGACATGGACGCTGAGGATTTTCCGCATCTCGAAAATTCGCCGACTGGCCAACTCCAGAATCGAACCTGGGTTATCGGCGCGGAAAGCCTACCACCACGCCACCAAGTCGGCGGGATTTGTAAATTATAAGTAAGGATTTCTTAAATTTACCCTGAACAGCACCCGAAATTAGGAAATTGATATTATTACTTTGACTTCTTCGAATAAAAATAAAACAAAATCTTGCAAATTTTTATGTTTGTAAAATTAAATGTTATAAAATAAATATAAATTGATTTTATCTGATTAATCATGAAAAGCATTTCTTGGAGCAAATAAATAATTAGGATGTTAAAAAAATGGCAACGTTTTAACACATTTTTAGGTATTAAAAACTAAACAAATTAAGACAATGAAATAAATAGGTTTTAAACATGGTTGAACATATACAATTTCCATATCGGTTATGAAGAAATATCGTGTTTTTGCTATCCTAATTATTTTATCATTATAATTTATTCTAATTGCTGAAAAATATTTTTTTAGAGAACTTTCGTTGTTTTCATGAAAATTCGGGAGATATTTGATATCGTAATTGTTTCATCATTATAATTTATTCTAATTGCTGAAAAATAATTTTCTAGAGAACTTTCGTTGTTTTCATGAAAATTCGGGAGATGTTTGGTTTGCTTGGGACTTCGGGAGAAGGCATAAAAATTCGGAAATATCATGGAAAAAATGGGAAATTTGACATATGCGTATTCTATAAATCAAAGTTCTTAACATTTTCATAAAATAAGATTTATATGCTGCTAAAGAGAAAATATTCCCAGAGAATGCTATGGAAACTCTTCACATTCATTTATAAAACCTTATTTTAACTTATTAAGACACTCAAATACAGGTTTTTTCAAAACGCACTTCAATTAGTAGATATCGGTTTGAGTCATTACTGATCAGATGTTAAAAACATAGCGAATCCCAAAACTGACTGCATACCCATGAGGAATGTTTGTAGTTTTTGAATATCAATAAATGCCAGAGATATTGGGAGCCTTCGGCAAAAAAAATGGCACGTTTTTCAAAGGAATAAAAAAAGGAGTGAAAATTGGGCCTAAGCACTAGTCACTGATTCATATGTCACACCTTAATTTGGTAAATCTAATTTTGTTAAATTTGTACAAAAGTATATTTTTTTTTCTTTCAATAAGACATGGAAATTCTCATCATGAAGCGAAAAGATGGAATTCTCGATTGCTATAAATTGTATAGTTAAATAGTATTTTTGTGATATTCTTCAGAACCTGCACTTTCTAAATTTTTAGAAAGCATTAAAAAGGTCTCAAAATATAGCCGCTAATACTCTCTGGTACAGTCATAGAAAAAAAAACGAAACACTCTGAATTATTCGGCTGCTATACTTGCCAAGAACAAAAGAAAGGTGTCTTCTGACATGGATTAAAGTCTTCTTTAAAACTATGTGAATAAAATTTTGATAAGGGGCTATATACAAAGTGAAATGAACTCAAAGTCTGAATTTTCAAATGGGAACCCCTACATTTGGTTATATAATTAGGTGCGGAGGGCCAAAAGTATGCTGGGTACCAAGCGGCATAACTTTAGGACCAGTAGAACAAAAATTATGACCGACCAAAGATTTAGGGACCACCACCACATTTAAAAAGCTACTTTCAAGGTCGAAATTTACAAAGAGTAGACAAATCATATTTTTTCGATTAAATTACCTAAAGCTACTCGCAATAATACGTTTGCTTTTCGTAATTAATTAAAAATTCTCGGGTTTTGTTAAAGTTATATTTTTTGAAATTTGGAAAAGAAAACCCTACTGTGTACAGTTCAAGGGAAAAATGCAACATTCTATCTTTTTGATTAAACAAAAATAGATGCATACTTATAGCTACGCCCCTGACCGTTGCAGCACACACCTTTTGGAGAGAGGTTGCAACTTAAAAGTAACCTCTTGTATTTATATAAACTACTGTATTAGGATTGGCAATAATGTTAAAACCGTGGCTCAGAATTTAAAAAAAAAAACGTCTAATCATCAAATTATTCCGAATAACTTTCCGAGATGCCACAGTTTTCTATGAAAATCAAGTGTCCACATAAAAAGTTTTCTGAATTGTTATATGTTGCACGAAAGCAGACTTCTCACTAATGGACAAAAATTTGGATTGTTCACCAGTTTTAAAATATACTCAGCAATTTTATTAACTAATTCACTTTCAACATATTATTACTGTTGATAACTAAGTACTATATAAAAACGCTGAGCATGTTCTGCAACTGGTGGATAAGCATATTCCTCTTTCTTTATATAGAAATTCCCTGCTATTGTTTCAGTTTGCACAGTTGTATATGGTCCCTAAAAATGGTTCTTTTAGCATATCTCAAAAATTACTGGATATTTTGAGCTCCCATTTTGGATTCTCCTTTGAAACCCCTTCTAGATTGTTTCTCCATCAAAATATTATATGGTTCCAGATCATCATTTTTTCGAATATTAATTTCATAATTCATAAAAAATTCAAAATGTTATTTGAGAGGAAGTCAATGACGTTTTTATTGTTGGGTTGGTTCATACTTTGATATAAAAAAACAAACTTTGCCGTACCTATCGTGGTTTATGTATTATATGCCCAAGTATCAAAAATATTTTTAACATTACGGGACGGTTTTTTCTCAGTTCAATTGTGAAGCAACGGCTGGAGCAAATTTAAAACAATTTGGTATACAAAGTTAAATGATGCTGCTGATCACAAATATGCGATAAAAAAGGGGGGTTTTCATAGAAAATTTTAAAATTGATGCCGATTTTTATATGAAGACGACCCCTTAACAACAATTTACTAATGGAAATTTATAGAGCACATTATTCCTGAAAAAATAACATATTACACGTGTCTCTAGTGTTAATAGTCTTCGAATACGAGAGAGTGTTTCGTTTTTTTTTCTATGACTGTACCACCATCTCAATTAAATTTTCCCTAATTATAAAGTGTTTATAAATATAGCAAACACAACTACAAAAGTAAAGTACCCTTGCCATAACACCTTTAAATAGATCTTGAGGTGCTCAACATCATAAGCATAGGACAAAAAATGAATTGCACACAACTGCAACTGAAACTAATTAAGAAGCATTTCTTTGGTTTATCCACTTAAGTTATTTTCTTTGAGTTGCTGACACCATGAACCCGATAAAGTCATTCTGAAAAAGCTTTGTCATATTATTAATCAGTGTTCTACACTGCAAAAAATGAACTGTTGTTTTTACAGTATAATACTAGTAGCCGAAGTTCCAGTTTAAAACTGTAAAATGCACAGTAATAAACTGCAAAACTAGCAATTTAACAGTTTCTTACTGTAAAATTAGAAATTGTACAGTTTATTGCCGTGAAATTTAGCTGTAGTATACTGTAAAACAGCAGTATAATACTGGCAGCAGAGGTACCAGTCTAAAACCGTAAAATGCACTGTTGTATACTGCAAAATGAGCATTTTTACAGTTTATTAGCGATTTTACTTTAGTACTGTAAAATTAGCAATTTGGCAGTTTATTCCTGTAAAATTAACAATTTTTAGTTTATTACTATAAAATTAGCTGTATTATACTGTAAAAACAACATTCATTTTTTAGTGTATAAAAGGCTTAAAATATTTTAATTTAATTTAGAACTACTATTTTTTCATTTTAGTTTTTTTTAAATAACCTAGGTTTCTGTTATAACAAATCTCTCGATAAAAAGTTTCTAGCGCATACGAATCTCACAGCATCAGTACTCTTATTCCACCACAAAGTTAGCTACAATGCCTGTTAAACCTCACTCTCACCTGATTTAAAGTTTGTTAATCTCATCCGTACAGGAGCCCCAGCTCAAGCTCCCTTGATAGATTTCGCGCAGTAAGTAAGCAAATTTCATTAGCTGTAAATCACTTAAGTGCACGCAGGATAACTTTATGACTCCCTTGCTAAATTAAATGTGTCATTCGCGCATTATCTTCACTAGAAAATACCTCGCTTGGCTATTTTCTGGAGTTTATCGTGTTAGTCTTGTTACTGAACAGGAAGTGAAGTATAGGTAATTTGTTCGTCTTTTTACAAAGTGGGTGCCGTGGTAAATTATTCAGATCGCATTGTAATAAAATTGACAAGGACAGGTGTCTTTTTCCAGACGCTTTGCGTGAACAAAGTAAAAAGTCTGGGCTGTTTAAATAAATTAAATAAGCTTTATAACTTTTGACATTTATTACACAGAGCAGACCACTTTTAACGGAAATTTTATCTCGAATATGAGTGTGTAAAGTTACCGGTAGTATTTAAATGAAACTATAGACTATTCTCTTTATATGCTCTGTTTAGTAAAAAAAATAAATTATGCTTTAAAGTATGAATAATAGCTGCTCTCCAAAAGCGTCATTGCCATTGTAGCTGTGCTCTATCATCTCTTATAGGAGAAAGAATTTTTAAGAAGTCACAAAATGGGGAGCCTAATTAATGGAAGAATCGTATTTTTCTAATTATAGTGCAAAAATCGAAAGATTGTATCGAAACAGCTAATGAAAGCCTTCATTTGTCATGATGTCAGAAAAGGTGCCAGAAGCAGAGGTTTCAGTTTAATACTGTAAAAGCACAGTAATAAACTAAAACTTGCTATTTTACAGTTTTTTACTCTAAAACTAGCACTTTTATAGTTTATTACGGTAAAATTAGCATTTTTACAGTTTGTTACCACAAAATTAGCTGTATTATACTGTAAAAACAACAGTATAATACTGGCAGTAGCTGTTCCAGTATAAAACTATAAAATGCACAGTAATAAACTATTTTATAAAACCAGCAATTTTACAGCTTACTACTGTAAAATTAGCAATTTTACAGTTTATTACAGTAAAATTCCTGTGAAATTAGCTGTATTATACGGTAAAAACAACATTCATTTTTACAGTACACTGCTATACATTTTTAATAGTATTTTTGATTTGATTTAAGAAATTCATTAGAAATTTTATTAGGCACCCAATGGTGGGGAATGCCTTCATATTTCACATTTTGACACAGTCGTTAAATTTTGGGCGAGCATTGTGTTATCCTACCAACGCTGCTAATCATGCATAAAGCATTTTTAATCTAAATACATTTAATTGTTTTTGAGAGGATATGGGAAACACGAAAAAGGAAAGAATCCTTACGAGTAAAGTTTTACTAGTCGCAAAAACACAATAAAGAAGGAAAATTGAAAATTCTTATACTAAAATTAATCATAAGTATTTTAATTGTTAACAAATAGAAACTGGAAATCAGTTTAAATCCTTGAGTTTTATTTCCTCGTCAAACAATATTGACATCAGTTTCCAATCCTGTAGATTTAAGAATTAACAGCATTTGCTAAAACTTTATAATTCGAGTTCTTTTTATATGGAAGCTCCAAACGCATCTTATGAGACGCAGACATTTTTTTCTTTCTTTTGGTACTATTGTTTTCAACCCTCTAGTATATTTTCACTTCACAAATTGCAAAAAACATTTTAAAGGCTTTTAATTAATATCTTTGCTAATTAATGTCATCCAAAAACGCGGTCTAGCTAAGAACTTTCTCGATCACTTCATCTTTAAAAAAAATCAAAATCTGTCTATCCGTTTAGGCTGTACGGTGCGACAGACAGATATGCAGATCGACAGATAAACAGATACACAGACACGTCAAACTTGTAATTCCCTCCCTTGTTGCGTCAGGGGTTAAAAATGAGCTTAAGCCAAAAAACAAAGTTAAATGTAAAAAGTTATTTCAAAATGCCATTATAACTTTTTAAAAATGTCCTTAAAAAAAGAAAGACACCAAAAATACAGAAAGTAAAAATGGAATCAAACTCCAAACTATAGTGAAAAGTTATCATAGTCTCAATAATAATAAAAGTACATATATCAATACAAATCACAAAACAACGCATTAAAGCACACAAAATTCCCCTCTTTTTAATGCAAAAAAAGTGATCTTCCGAATGAAAGGCCATTTAACAAAAATATTTTTTGAACGTTATATCATTTTAAAATCTCGTATCATTTGCATTGAGAATTGTGTCTCTTACAGCCCCAAAAACGTGTCTTGAACCATTTAAAATTTTAAGCTACTACATCAATTTCAATTGGATATTGTCTTTATCATTTATACTTTCAATAAATAAGTAATTTTCAATTTTTTACCAAAGGAGCAAATTACAGCGTAAAAAATAACCTTCAACAATAATACTTTCGCTTTGTATATTCTTACGAATAAATATTTATAAGTGACCACACCATAAAATGTCTTAATAAACGAGTGCTTTTTTATGAAAATATAACAGTTGTGATTTTTTTCCCATAAAACCACTCCGTATAAAAAATTTTCAACAGTTCTTTTACTCCCACTGACTGCAAAAATTACGGAAAGATCAAAAAAAATTTTTGAAATAAATATTTTGTTAACTTATACCTTACTTCATACCATGCAATAATAAAAATTTTTAATGTATTATGTTAGTAAAAAAACCGTTTACATTTTAATTTCTTACGAACACGTAGTTTATCTTTTATATTTAACATTAATCTCTTTAGCAAACAAAATCATGCGACTTTGTTTATTCTTAAATTACATATTAAACTTAAATAATGCTCTTAATAAAAACTTTAAAGAACTTTTTCGTTTCTTCTTATTCGTAGAAATAATTCATTTATAGTTTTTGCAGCCTAAAACATGCGTTTCGTTAAGTTGTAATTTTTACCTGTTTCATTCAAGTTCTTTAATTAGTGAACTGCATTAAATATTTGATGCTTATTACATTTTATTTTTTCTAGTACCTGAAAAGTATTTGAAAATTTAATGAACGTTAAACGAGAAAATCCTTGAACTTCACTAACTCATTAACAAAGCTTAGAAAATAAAAAATGAAATAAATTATGTATTATAGCATAGATACTATTCATACCAAAATCAATTCTTCCAAGTCAAAAGACTACACGCATTTTTAAATTAAGAATTTTCAGATCTAAATGACTCTTTTAGATCCAGCTATTAAGTTTACACTAAAAGTAAAAAATGATAATAAATATTCTAAATATTTACACTAGTTTACAGCAATAATCCAATTAATAGTGCATTCTGGGAAAACCTGCTAGTTTAAGATAAAACGTAAGCAGAGTTTTTAAAGATATTTTGAAAATCCGATGTATATTGCTTCCTTGTGTGCATGTTAACTTTAAAACTAATGGACTTAATTCTGGACACTTCTCAAAACTCCATAATAGAACATTGTATAGTAAATCATTGGATTCCTGTATTACAATGATTGAATGATTCTATTCATATAAAATACAATATTAGGATTGGCAATATATGATAAAACGAAGGACTATGTCTGGCTTGCTGAGACTCTGTATGTACGTAAGCAAATACTTCTTCATTACTCAAATATATTTACAAAATACTTCTCAAAATGTGATTGTAGATATTTTCAATTTTAACTAAAGTGTAGTTATTCATCCTTCGCTACATTTTTTAATTATTATTATTATTATTATTATTATTATTTTGCACTTTTTATCACATAACATTGCGGACTCGCTGGTATCATAAACTCACGAACCCCCCAGGGGTCCGCAGATCCCACTTTTAGGAACTCTGGACTAGGGGATAGACAAAATGACTTTTTCGATTGCCCGTTCAGTTGCACGATCGTTTGTACATGCATAAGTACAAGCACCATGACAAAAAATGTCCACGAAGATTCACGTGATATTGAAATATAAGTTTAGGAGCAATTAAATAAGACTGAAAAAAAATTTCTTTATATAACACTTGTTTTACTTGTAAGAAAGTAAAAATTAACATTTGTAATTAGAAATATTTGAAAGTGTTTTTATGAATCATTTATTTAAGTATTGGAGAAATATATAGTTTGAAAAACGAATCCGATATTACTATATTTTTTCCTTACATTCTCTGTGATAATTTTGTATGATGGCGGAAAAGTATCAGTAATTTTTTTTTTTTAAGATAGATTTAAGGAATACGCGCTGTATTAGAAAAGATGGAAGTATCATGTATTTCTAACACAGAAATCAACAAAAACAGCAGGCCAGTCAGTTTGAATGAAAGATCATACACATTGAGAGTATACATAAATTGATTTTGAGTTACTGTAGGTTTAAGAGCTTTTTTTAGTGTTTTGTCATTTTTACCGCTCCGATGAGTACCCGAAATAACGTTACCGTATTTTTCGCCGTATAAGACGCACCGGCATATAAGACGCACAAAATTTTAAAGGAGGCAAATCTAGAAAAAGAGAATAAAAAGTGTCTGCGTATAAGACGCAGGCACTTTTCGCCCCCGATTTTGGGGAGAAAAAGTGCGTCTTATACGGCGAAAAATACGGTATATGCTTTTGGTTAAGAAGCCGTATTTTCGTTTGACGAAGATGCCGTAGCTATTGGATACGTCCTAGAGAAAACAATGATCTTACTCGACGCATAGACCTAGAAAACTGCACCAATACGTCAGAAAAAACTTGATTCAATGAAATACATTGTATGCAGTAAATGACGCAGAATCATCGTGTACTGCATTTTCCTGCCATGGCAATTTGCCTAACTGCATCTTCCACAACGGTGTGGGGAAGATGCCGAAATGGAAGAGTTTTGTAATCATTAATTTTCGTTGGTAAAAAATTGTTTTTCAAAGCAAAACCTGTTTTTTTTTTTTTTTTTACCAAACACAGAAGTCCATATTTTGTTGATAAATTAGATTTTAGATTTTTAATAGATAATTAGATTGAAAACCAATGCAGTATTTCGTACAAAATATAGAAATTAACTACAGCTTCTTAACCCAAATTATCTTATTATTATTGTTATTATCATTATGATTATTTTTACTGTAGGTCACTGTGGGTCCAGTAATTATACTTCGTTTAATGAAAGAATTTTTTAAGCTGTAAAACAATAAAGCAGCACTATCTCTCAGTTCCTCTCGCTCCCGCAATGTTTTCTTTCTGACAAAGAGAGTGCGCTTACAGTAGAATCATATGTACGTGATCGGTCAGAAGAAGGATTTAAGTTCATAAGGAGACTTTTTTTCCCCTCAATATAAAATACAATTTTATTGGTACACACTAATGCATCAAATAAAAAAAAAAGTCATAATGATAAAAGTGATTTTTTGAACTAAGAAGGGTAATGAAATGGAAGAGTTTTGTAAGCATTAATTTTCGGTGGTAAAAATTGTTTTTCAAAGCAAAACCTTTTTTTTTTTTACCTAACACAAAAGTCCTTTTTTTTTTTTTTTTTTTTTTTTTTATATAAATGAGATTTTAGATTGAGTGGATAACTGGATTTGAAACCAATGCGCTATTTTATACAAAACAAAGAAATAAACTACGGTGTCTTTTCTCAAATTACCTTATTGTTGTTATTATTATTATTATTATTATTTAAACCATTCAATTTCATATGCTGTCACTGTAGGTCCAGTAATTATACTTCGTTTAATGAACGAAATTTTTAAGCTGTAAAACAATAAAGCTCATTATCTCCAAGTTCCTTACGCTCCCGCAATGTTTTCTTTCTGACAAAGAGAGTGCGCTTGCAGTAGAATCGTATGTACGTGATCGGTCAGAAGAAGGACTTAAGCTCATTAAGAGGCTTTTTTCCCCCTCAACATAAAATATTATTTTACTGGTACATTCTAATAAATTCGATGAGAAAGAAAAAATTATTATGATAAAAGTTATTTTTTAACTAAGAAGTTTGAAATGCCAATCCAAAATTTCAGGAAAATCAAATAAATCATTTGAGTTTTTGAAATTTCATTTTGTCAATACCATTTTTGTCATTAATCTAATTCCTTTGAATTGGTGCATACACAATTTCCGCTCTTAAAAAAATTTAGGGCATAGCTTAGATTAGTAATGCATAAGAAAACTGGTGAAAGTACAAAAATTGTTCGATAAATAGAGAATTTTGAAACGTTAAATTCGCATTTCTAAAAGAAAATTCACGCGAACATGAACATGAACGTTTTGACATATTAGTAAATATTTTTCTTGATGTATATAGATATTTTATTTTATAGATATATACCAAAAATTAGTTGAACATAAAATGCAGAGGAATACGTAAAAATTTAATCCACTAAGAACTTTCAAAAGTATAGTACTTAGAGAAATGTTCTGCTTCTTTAAATGAAGAGAGATTCAATAATATTCCATTGCACATTTTTAAATCAAAAATTTTACATAGAGATAGTCAACAACCTGTTAAAATTTTTCTGATGTTTTAAACTAAAAATAAAAAAATCCGAAATAATATTTTCAGTATCTTACAAAATTTATATCATTTCATTCACAAGTACCAACACGAAAAAAATAATACTTTTCAATGTAGACCGTTGGAATAACTTAAATAAATAACACATTTTCAGCTCAGCAAATTGATAAAAGAGTAAAAACACTTAATAAGAAAATGATTTTTAATAAACGTATGAGATAATCATATAATTCATATTTTTTCAAATGCATCATATAGGTGGAAATAAGCTCGCAGCGCGTTTTGTGGATTAATATTTACAAAACTTCCGAGGAGAAAAAAACACCGCATAAGAATAAAAGTTAAACACGAAAGTGGTTTATTATTTCGATAATTTTTATTAATCAAATTGTGTATGATTCTAGCAAATTCTTTTCAATTATAAAATGACTGTTGTTTTGCGTAGTGAAAAGGAGAAACTTTATAAAACTATCAACAATTTCTGACTTAAAGTTCGCAACAAATACGACAATAAACATTTTTTTAAATATTTTATAACATTTTAATATGGTTCCTCCACTTTTGTTTTTCAATTTTCAAAATCAATTTTGCATATTGAATTTCAGAAATGAAACAACATAATTATTTCGAGCTACAAAACTATTTAAATTTGTAACATCTGTTTCAAAGCGCCATATTTTTAAATGAGCGAAAAACATATCCATGCTTTTTACCTGGAAAAGTAAAAGCGCCCTTCCAGATCTTTAATATTGAGCCGTCGGCTCTACACTTCCTCTTGCATCCGTCCACTGCTAGAGCTAGATGCGGTCTGGGACGATCGCAGTTCGCAAATGCCATCACATTTCCTGCAGATGGCACCACTGTGTATGCAGAAATGGTCCCAGAAAACTTCAAGGCAGGCCCGTTAAAGTTTCATAACATATGCTAGCTTGTTTATGCAGGTGTGTGGTGTTAAATACACTGAAGTGACAAAAGTCATGGGATAGCAATATGCAAATTTTCAGATGGCAGTAGCATCGCATAGAACAGGTATAAATGCGCAGTGCTTTTACAGAGCTTTCATTTCTGTTCAAGTTATTCATGTGAAGAGGTTTTAACGTGATGATGACCGCACGACGTGAATTAACAGACTTTGAACGCGGAATGTTAGTTGGAGCTAGACGCATGGGTCATGCCATTTCGGAAATCGTTAGAGAATTCAACATTCCCAGATCCACTGTGTCAAGAGTGTGCCGAGAGTATGAAATTTCAGGCATAACATCCCACCATGGACAGCGCAGTGGTCGACCGCCTGCACTTAAAGATCGAGACCGGCGACGTCTGCAAAGAGTCGTAAATTCTAACAGACAAGCAACACTGCGTCAAATCACCGTAGAAATCAATGTGGGACGTACAATGGACGTGTCTGCTAGAACTGTGCGGAGAAATTTGGATTTCTTGGGCTATTCCAGCAGAAGACCGACTCGAGTGCCTTTACTGACAGAACGACATCGCTTGCAGCGACTCTCGTGGGCACGTGAGCATATCGGTTGGTCCCTAGATGAATGGAAAACCGTGGCCTGGTCCGATGAGTCACGATTTCAGCTGGTAAGAGCCGATGGTAGGGTTCGAGTGTGGCGCAGACCCCACGAAGCCATGGACCCAAACTGTCAGCAAGGCACTGTTCAAGCTGGTGGTGGCTCTGTAATGGTGTGGGCTGTTTTTTCATGGCATGGACTTGGTCCTCTAGTGCGACTGGACCGAACATTGACTGGAAATGCTTATGTGCAGCTACTTGGAGATCACTTGCAGCCATTCATGGACTTCATGTACCCAAACAACGATTAGATTTTTATGGATGACAATGCGCCATGTCACCGGGCCACAACTGTTCGCAATTGGTTTGAAGAAAATTCTGGACAATTCCAACGAATGATTTGGCCACCTAGATCGCCCGACATGAATCCCATTGAGCATTTATGGGACACCATCGAGAGGTCTGTTCGTGCCCAAAATCCTGCCCCATCAACGCTTTCACAATTATGGACGTCTATCGAGACAGCATGGCTCAATATTCCTGCAGAAGACTTCCAACGACTTGTTGAGTCCATGCCACGTCGAGTTGTTGCACTTCGCCGGGCAAAAGGAGGGCCGACACGATATTAAGAGGTATCCCATGACTTTTGTCACTTCAGTGTATATTTTAACTTCTAGAAAATATTTGAACGGTGTGTTTTTAGCATCAAAATTGGTCAATTAGTACCAATTTTTAAAGCTAACTTTATTGTAAAATAAGACAAAATCCTTTTGATGTAAATCTACTCCCTGTGAGAACATTCATTTATTTCATCAAAAATTTGAACGTTTACAACGTAAAACAGTCACGTATTACACTCTTTTTCAACTTAAAACTAAGTTTAACATTTTTACTTAGGAAATGTCTTTTACTAAATATGGAATTTTGGTCTAATTTTGTCCCATTTATTTTAGTCCCTTTTATTTCAATGAGCTTTGTATTATTTCCCTTCAGTATAGAACAAAGTTTAAAAATTTAAAGATAAATCTAAACTTTTAATTTTAAAATATTAAAAAAGTTAAACATGACTCTTATGCATACTGAGATTCTTTTTCCTTCAAACTTTTTCATTTACTTTAGCAAGTGATCAGAAAAAATTCTGTACCATGAAATGTGCAAGAAAATAAAATATCATCATCAATATCTTTTTAATGTGGGGCAATTTTACCTTAGAGGCATGAATGCTTTGAAAAATTTTTACTGAATTCTATGAGTCATTTCATCCTGCACACTAATGTTAAAAGCTGATAGATTATTACAATTGATTTTTTAAAGATAAATTATCTGATATTTGGTGGTCGATTAACATTTTATGGAATGATTCTAATCAGGTTAAATAAATACAAAATAGTTTATCATAAAAACACATTTGTATGTTCTATCTCTAGATATGCCGAGCGCAAATGTTTATGTAAAATTTTTTGGTTGCGTATTATTGCGTTTTTGAAGGTTTATTACAACGGCAGCTAGAAAAATATAAAAGCAAAAAACTTAAACGTATTATCTAAAACATAACTACTTACAAAAATACGTTTACTTAAGGAATTCTTAGTTAGTAAAGCGGATTATTGTTTCAAACTTTGAACTAACATTTCGCAAAAACTCGGTAAATTAGTATTTTTTAAATAAAAATTTAAAGAAAATATCAGCCCAATATAAAGCAATCATCCTATTATAAGTATTCAATTTCCAACGAATTTACACAAAATTCGGTACAAAAAAATGCCTCGAAACTTAGCAAAGTGTCTCTGTCAGCAGTTTTTCTGAAACACTACCTTTGTTTTCTTTTTCTCCTTCTTCTTCTTCTTCTTCTTTTTCTTTATTCAAACGAGATAAATAATAGAACTGTGCAAGAGTATGTTCTCTTTATTAAATAATTCTCGTTACGTAACTTTATGCAATTACTGAATGCAGTTTCGAGCTACATTATTTTATTTTTAATTTAAGTCAGTGTTATTTTTTATTATCTTATTCATTATGATTCTATTCAATATCATTTAATATAATTTATTTCATTTAATAAAGTGACACAGCTTATCTTTGTTTATTTGTGCGGTATCATTGCATAAATTACACAATGCAGACTTATTTATCAAATCATTTTACATAATAACCCTTTATCACTTTTATAATTTTGTAAGCTATTAGAAAAAACTTGATATTAATTTACTCGAATGCCCAACAAATTTAAAATCGATGCAATCACTATTTTTAATAATTTAGAAAAGCAAAGTATGCTTGCATTTTTAACTACTGCATACAACTAAAGTAAAGTATAAAAAAGAAATGTGTATGAAAACATAACTATCTTTGACAAATATTAAAATACGGGTCTTTCGATGATATGTCTTCACGAATTTGTACGTACAACTAATTAAACACGAAGTTCCTCCTAACAAGTCGAGAAAACTTTCCTTTATGTCAGCATCAATTTTGGGATGTAAGCTGTATCAATCTCTTGTTCTTACATTTTCAAATTAAGTCAGCTATTCGTCCTTCACTGCTACAACATTTTATTTATTTTTTATTTATTTATTTATTTATTTATTTTTTTTTGTAAAAACAAAACACTCAGTTATAAGGTGAGAAAGATGCTAAATTGATTCTCTGAAACTGCTTTGAGGTTATGTTTTGGTAAAATATTCGGTAATACTTTTAAATTCGAGCTACTGTTAACCTTTTTTACAGAAGTACTGTAACTTCAAACACATTTTTCTTCCAATTAAAAAAATAAAATAGGAGGAAGAAATACCACACCTAAAATACAACGAATTTCGAATTATGCAATTTTAAATTTTAATACATTAAATTGCTTTTAATGAAACGAGAAAGTAATAGATAAGTAATAAGTAAATAAAGGTATTTGTGGTAAAAATTTAAGCATATACACCAGCGTAAAAAGCGGTAAAAATTATTTTATGTGCGTGTATTTTATCTAAACATTAATATATAAGTTCATAAAATAAGATGAGCTCTATACAATACTTTTCAAGTGCGCTGAATTTAAACTTGATCTCATGGAAAATACTTTGTTCTAAACATTTGTTTCATTTATTATGTGTTGCCGAGCAAAGCAATAACGGTATTACAGATCGCAAACTACATATCACAGTATATTTTTAATTTTACCTTTTTCTCATTACCAAAACGAAGATTAGTAGTAAACAAATACTTTTATAGAAAATTAATGAAATTTAATCTCACAGTTATGAAAATTGAAATCATTTGTATGTATATTATGTTAAAAGTAAAGCACTTAGACATCATTTGCTTTTATTCAGAAAAATTAATCTTAAACTTTCATTTGAGTTAACTTTACGTAGAAGAAAATTTAAGCGTATTTAATTACTTTATCAAAAAGAATCTAATTGCAGACTTTGTCATAAGAAAATGGTTAAAAAGGCTTTTTCTCCCTTCAATGTAATTTGTAATAGGATATCATTTACTATTGATAAATTGTTTCAATGGCTTACTTACTTCGTTTTAACCTTTAATTTTCATTACATTTATGTCAGCTTATTAACTGTTAAAAAATTGATATTTCTGAAACCATTTTAAACATCAATTTTCTCATTATGAGTATCCCAGTAGTACAACTTCTGAAATAAGCAGTATGCACACCAACACATTTTAGTATATCGAAATTGAAATGCAACTCTTTGTTGAAATGATATCCAAAGCTTGAAAAAAATAGCAGGTTAATTTTATACATATAACAAAAAACAAACATGAAAGAGGCATTGATCGTCCATCGTACTTCCCCCAGGAATGTTGTATATGTTATCCATCAACAACCACAAAGGAATGTTCTCAAATAACGGATCCAAGATGATGAGCAAAATAACAAGGAATTTTGCTTAATTTCGACGCAAACGGCATACTTTCGTTCATTATTTACAAGCTTGTTTGATGTAGTCAGGCAAAAAACTGATGCAGTGTAATAACATCAGAGAACTACAAAGAATTTCCCAATGAATTACCAGAATATTTTAGATTTTTCTTATTATTGTACTTGCTCTATTGATTTATTCAAGAATATAATTAAAAGCATTATAATGCGGATCATTTTTATGAACGTAAAACAACTTTGTGTCATTTAAAAAATTACTTTCAAAAAAGTATTGAAGATACTGATACTGCAAAAACGTTTTGAGCTAAACATTTATTTTATTTATTAAATTTCTATAAAATTAAAAGAGAAGCCTCAGAAAGTTCATAAACAACTACTGAATGAAATTAAGTATCAAATCTTTTATTCTGTTAGTTAAACTTGTTATTTAATCCTAAGCATTGCTACAAATGAATCGATGAGTGCGAAAACGCCAGTCGAGAATTTCAAATTTTTCAGGAGAGAGAAAAAATGTCATAACTCCTCCAAATTTTCAAATAATTGAACAATTATTTTTTCTTGCATCATAACATGCAGGAAATGCAGGAGTTTGGAAATGCAGGAGTTTTGCATGTTGCTATCATGCAAAAACTGCATAGATTCAATCTAAATCGGAGTCAGGAAAATTTAAAATGTAATTTGGACTGATGTTGTTTTTGCACTCAATAGGCTTTTACACTTGGAGAAAAAAGTTATCATACATTAAAAGTTTATATTTATTTATGATTTAATCAGATATGAAGTAGCTCTTGCTTTATTATTATGACACATGACTTCGAAAAATTATTAAGCTCTAAGGACAGATCTGTTTTACTCATACATCTTGAAAAAAAAATTACGAAATCGAATGAAATAAAGAACTATAAAACTTTACAGTATAATGAATATGGGTTATCAACAACAGTGGAAGGTTATTACAAAAATTGCGAAATGATTGCTAAATCTACACCAGAAAAAAGGAACAAAAAAAAAATTATATGGGTATGTACATTAGGGTGGTTCAAAAAAAATTTTTTTTTGCTACGGACCAAGGCGCACCCTACTTTTTTTACATTTATGTATGAGATCACTCCCCTAAAATTTCAGCTCCCTACTCTTAATGGAAGATGGTGCTCAAACACCCTTCATTTTTACGCTTTTTCGTAATTTTCACAATTTTTGAGTTTTTCAAACTAAAGAGACCATTTTCTTGGAAGAGATTTTTTTTTCAATTATTCTCATTTTCCAACTCATAAATATTAGTTCAAACAATTGGAAAGTTTCTTAATCGTTTGAATACATATAGCAACACCTTTGATACAATCGATTATTTAGTAGATCGCAGCATACAATGTAGATTGCAGTACTACTCGTCTACATGTTGTGCTATGATTTTCAAAACTTACGCTTTCCAAAATAGAGTTGTGGAAGAGCTGTGCAAAATGTTTATTATGTTTTTAAAGTAGTGGGATGCAGAGAAAAAAATTGCAAGATTTAAAGTTTTAAACTAATAGTGCTAACAGTATCACAAGAAGAATGAATTAAATTATAAAAACTAATTGCACAAAATAAACTATTGTAGCTAGTCTGGCATAGAACAAATCTGAAATTTAGGCAAAGATATTTACTTCATGCTTACTTTGGCCATCATATTCCTCACAAGTTCTATTCTTTTTAATAACTTTAAACCAAAAAACATGTTTGGCAAAGAATTAACCAAACAAACAAACAAAAAACGAATGTTGCACATAGAACTTAAAAAAATACTTTAACAAGCTTGAAACTTCAACTGTAAGCTTTTTATAACTTTATAGATAAATCTATGATCACTCTGGCTGATTATAAAGAGATAATTGAGTTATTATTAGGGTCATTCCACGTCAGTTCACCCGGTCATGTAACCCATGTCCTCGGATTTTGATAAAACTTGGTGTATTTAATATTTTTATGGTGGTAAGCAACCATATGAATTCTTTTGCCCATATGTGATCTGGTTTTTGTTTTACAGGCCGTCAAACTTTTCAAAAAATCGCATTTTCTGTCAACCGCTAAGCCTAATCTGCATGTATACGTATCTCTTCAGTAAATTGTGACGGGTGCAGAAATCTTTCAATATTTCCAAAAATTCTCAGATATGTTGCTGAAAGTATGAGGATTTAATAAAAAAATACTTGAAATTTATATAATATAATTTTGTTTGAATAAAATTTGAATAAACTACGACAAGCATTTTTTTTCTTGTGCAAAACATGAGGTTACTTAAGTGGCATTTCACGAAAAGGCGGAGGTCCTATTCAATAATGGAAGCATTCGAAATGAGCCTGAAGGTGTGTTCTATCATTGCCAAGAATAAAATTAGTGGTTTTTTTCGTTTTCTTGTTGCTGTTGCACAATATACACATTTCAGTATCAAAATTTTTGAAAAAAAGTTCTAGTCATTTTCCTAACCTAAATTTCAGTGAAAAGCAAACATACCTTTATTTTTAAGCATATTTACAGCCCTATTATGCTACTTAAAAATAATCTTAATCCCTTATTAAGCAGAAAGGAAAGTGAGAAATAATTTGTGACTCCCAAATTCAGTTGTCAAGTTCAGCAAAATATCAGATGCAGAAAAAAGATGTGCAAAACATGAATTCACTTTAGTAGCTTTTTATGAAGAGGCGGAGGTCATATTCAATATTAGAAGCATTCGAAATAAACCTAAAGGTGTGTTCTATCATTGCAAAGAACAGAATTAGTGGCTTTTTTCGTTTTTTTTTTTTTTTTTTTGCTATTGCACAATATATACATTTCAGGACCAACATTTTTGAAAAAAGTTCTAGTCATTTCCTAACTTAATTTTCAATATTTTTTGTGTAAAAGAAGCATAGCTCATGCTTTTGTAACATAAAAACGTATTATATTTATTTTTAATGATTTATAATTGTATTGAATGTGCGAAGAAGAGATTGGATAGCACAATCTTTGAAGTAAAAACAATAATTAAAAATGTGAGTTTCTGAATATTATCGGATAGTTTGTCTTTGAAGTGTTTGTGTGATCCTGTTTTCAGCAAATTTAGGGAATATACTGTTTGATATTTTAACGCTCAACCTTCCTTGCATTTGCGCATGTATCAGGTCTCTTCTTATTTTAGCAAAATATTGGGTCATAGTGATAAGAGGGATAAAGAATGCGAGTGGGTTTTCTGTTTTGGTTTGTTTGTTTTTCATTGGATTCGCTTATCAGGAAGGTTGGTTTGCGCTGATAAATAATAATAGGAGATAATTAAAAAGCTAGAGCCCCGACAGTCATAATTCAATAAAAATAAACTAGAAATTTCAGCATCCAGTTAAGAGCAAATACAGCTTTCGACACTTGCTATTGGAATTTAAAAGAAAAAAATTGAAAATATTCAAGTAAGTGACTATGCTGGACTTGAAGCAAGATTATCTTTTACCTAAGAAAGGACTATTATCTTTACTATAACCAAGAAATGGCAATATGTTAGATGAAATAACTACGTCAAACGGTCTGTAACATAAGATTCTGGAAGATGTTACTATTCTCTTCAAAAGGAGATTGAATATGTACAAAATAAGTATTCCGAATATTTCATGATAACGTGACTTCAACAAGTACTGTCCGACGTTGGAAATGCAAGGAAGGTCGAGCGTTAAAATATCAAACAGTATATTCCTTAAATTTGCTAAAAACAGGATCACACAAACACTTCAAAGACAAACAATCCGATAATATTCGGAAACTCATATTTTTCATTGTTATTTTTTCTTCAAAGATTGTGCTATCCTATCTCTTCTTCGCACATTCAATACAATTATAAATCATTAAAAATAAATATAATACGTTTTTATGTTACAAAAGCATGAGCTATGCTTCTTTTACACAAAAAATATTGAAAATTAAGTTAGGAAATGACTAGAACTTTTTTCAAAAATGTTGGTCCTGAAATGTATATATTGTGCAATAGCAAAAAAAAAAAAAAAAAAAACGAAAAAAGCCACTAATTCTGTTCTTTGCAATGATAGAACACACCTTTAGGTTTATTTCGAATGCTTCTAATATTGAATATGACCTCCGCCTCTACATAAAAAGCTACTAAAGTGAATTCATGTTTTGCACATCTTTTTTCTGCATCTGATATTTTGCTGAACTTGACAACTGAATTTGGGAGTCACAAATTATTTCTCACTTTCCTTTCTGCTTAATAAGGGATTAAGATGATTTTTAAGTAGCATAATAGGGCTGTAAATATGCTTAAAAATAAAGGTATGTTTGCTTTTCACTGAAATTTAGGTTAGGAAAATGACTAGAACTTTTTTTCAAAAATTTTGATACTGAAATGCGTATATTGTGCAACAGCAACAAGAAAACGAAAAAAACCACTAATTTTATTCTTGGCAATGATAGAACACACCTTCAGGCTCATTTAGAATGCTTTCATTATTGAACAGGACCTCCGCCTTTTCGTGAAATGCCACTTAAGTAACCTCATGTTTTGCACAAGAAAAAAAATGCTTGTCGTAGTTTATTCAAATTTTATTCAAACAAAATTATATTATATAAATTTCAAGTATTTTTTTATTAAATCCTCATACTTTCAGCAACATATCTGAGAATTTTTGGAAATATTGAAAGATTTCTGCACCCGTCACAATTTACTGAAGAGATACGTATACATGCAGATTAGGCTTAGCGGTTGACAGAAAATGCGATTTTTTGAAAAGTTTGACGACCTGTAAAACAAAAACCAGATCACATATGGGCAAAAGAATTCATATGGTTACTTACCACCATAAAAATATTAAATACGCCAAGTTTTATCAAAATCCGAGGACATGGGTTACAAAATCCCGTTTTCCTGGGTGATTTGACATGGATTGACCCATTAGTCAATTAGGGAGCCTATATGAGAAAATCCAGTCTCTTATATACCTCAAAATATGTATGTTCCTATATAAGAAAGAGATTTCTCATATAATCTAATCATGAGAGAAAAACCTAGGTACAACACTTCCTACAGTTTTAGCACCTTTTTGTACAGTAAAACAAATAGATTGAACTTTAATAGATGCTCCATTTGCTATTAAAACTTCTGGGAATATCTAAACTTGGAAAAAACCTTATAAGATATGAACGATCTGGAAATTGAAATAACAACTAGGACAGTTTTATTAAAGTACTTGTGACACCTTTCAGGTGAATTAATTAGTTAGACGTTGTTTTTGTATCAAATTCTAGTTGAAAGAAAAGCAAGTTTCTATAAAAATAAAGATGTGAAATATAGCAAGTGTAGTAGCGAACAATTAGATTTTTTTCAAACATGAATATTAGAGATTATTTTCTAACATTCTTCGTCCTACGCCCCAACGAATGCAAATATGATATCAATCACAGAATTAAAAGAAAAAATTTAATAAATAAATATTGGTGAATAAGGTTGCTGAGGAAAATGTTCAAATAATTCAAGAATTTAACAGAATTTTTTTCAATAACGAAGACAATAAGCAGTTTTTTTTACCTGCTGTTGAAGAAAATTGAGTACTTATCCTTGCTGAGACAATAAAATATTCAATACTAAAAGTCTCTCTCTCTCTCTCAAAAAAAAAAAATCTATATATAAATATACATAGAAAGTTGAATTGCCTAGCAAGTTTAAATATTTTGGCTTTAATTAAAAACTTCTAGCAAATTTTAGTATAGCAACACTGCTCGACACAAAATGAACAAATGTATCTGACACTTTTTTTGCTGTTTCTTAGGTAAAATGCTCCAATGAATTCAAATATGATCTTCATTTCCCCCTTCACGGTAATCGCTCGAACACAACTGGAATGAATATAAATAATACTGAAGGGTTCTTTATGGAAGGAAATCTGCTGTGCAACTCATATGTAACATGCGATTTTTCCAGGGTTTTGAAAAAAAAAAAATACAGCTTGAAAAATGTTTTGGACATGGGAGTCATAGGAGGCAGTCCGATATTATTGTGTTGCATAAAAAAAAATAAGCAAAATTTTGAAGCTGGAAAAAATGAGTTGTTGATCATATGTTAAAG